>LOJH01022489.1:0-10004 GCA_001685095.1 Ellobius talpinus
AGCCATTGATAAGTTTAATGGAGGCCTGAGTCTCAGTAGTTTACCCTGAAGCAAGACCTGGTTGCAGGAAGAACCACAAACAGATTACCTGAGCACCACCCAAGAACAGACCATCCAAAGGAAAAACCTAACATTCCTACTGCTGTAGATAGGATTACCTGCCAGCACATACTCACAAAGACACCCCTAGACAAATGTCAGCCAATCAAGAGTCCTGAACCTCAGAAACCCCTCACCCCAACCTTTATTACTATAAAAACCCAACTCTAACTGAGCTTGGGGCTCTCTGTTTATTCCAAAATTATTATTATGTTGGACATGCGGAGATACCCAGTTTGCAAACTTGCATAAAATAAAGGCTCTTTGCTTTTACATACAGGACTTGGTATCCTTGTTGGCTTTTGGGGGACTTCGCGGATTTGGGCATAACATCTATCAAATGACATCAGCAATATCAGTGTATCACATTCTGAATTTTTTGGTTTTGCAGGACCTGGGGAGGGAGAGGAATTATACTAATTTTGCAAAGGAAATACTGGGTTAGCTTTAGGGAAAATGCTAATCGAAGTAAGACACACTGTAGGAGGGAGGGACGAGGGCAGGTGGACCATTAGATGGCAAATGAAGCATCCCTCACCCCCATCTGACCTGAGTCAGAACCTACCAGGAAGAATGCTATGAGACCACAAAGGGCCAACAGGTCTGGACATTAGGGATGAACACCTGGCCAACTTGCTGGCTCTTTCACCAGATGTGGGCAGTAGGCAGGCCTGAAACTCCTCAGTTCCCACTGATGTTTTTACAAATGTGTTCGTTCCACAGCTCAAGATGGCAGTCTCCTGAGGTGGTAACTGGATTTCCCAAGTCTGGAGATGCAGAGACATGCACAGGGACAGTGTTACCTTTGTGGGTGACCAGACTCATGTGGGTTCCCATGTACTTCATTATTCACTGTCTACCTCCGGTCTCCCCTCATGATGGCCATTCCTTAAATGTGTAGCTGCCCTCTACATTAACACCATTGGTCAGCTTGCAGCACTGTGACAAAACTCCTGAGACAATCAGCTTAAAAGAAGGGTTTACACTCAGTTCCAGCTTAGGGTTGGTCACCCTGTTTGTTTGGCCTGTGTTGTCACAGTGCACATGTTAGAAGGATGTGGCAGAGGAGATCTGCAGATGGGGAGAAGAGGTGGCCCGATGAATATCCCCTCAAGGCAACTTTCCCAGCAACTTCACTTCCTCCCATTTACCCCTACCTGATAAAGGTTCCACTACCTGCCCAAACATCAGGCTGGGGTACAAGCTAAGACCCAAACATCAGCAGCCTGTTCACACCATTGCGTAGGTAGATTCTTTTAGCCATGTTCACACCATTGTGTGGGTAGATTGTTTTGGCCATATTCACACCATTGGGTAGGAAGACCCTTTGGGCCATATTACTTGGAGAGTTTCCCACACATAAATAAGTCTGATAGCCCCAAGCCTGTGACAATCAGGTCTCACACAGAGTTATCAGCTGAAAAGATGCTTCAAGGATTTTGTCAGCCACACGTAGTGGCCGATTTGTCTGAAATCTGAGATTTCGTTATTTCAACTTTTCTAAAGGGTACTAAAATTTTTAGATTCAAATGGTTTATCATTTCTTCCAACAGGCCTTGGAAAATTGAAATTTGCCAAAACATGCCAATTTACATTTTTTCTTTTCTTTCTATAAGCAGTGAAATTATTCTTGAAATATTTTATTTCTCTGTAATAAATCAGATACGTCTCTTGCCTTGCCCATTCTTTTTGAAAGTTTGTTTTTTATGGCACATCAACAGACAGTACTGGCCTCAGCACTGCCCCTGGCACTGGGCTCAGCACTGGTGGTCCCTGGCACTGGCCTCTGGCCTGCAGCATCTCTGCTTTGATTTGTTTCACTTTGTAAGGGTTTATAAGGATTTTCACTTTTGACTCTATCATCCGTTCAATGTTTTGCGAAGTGAAGCATCAGAATGTTAGCCTGTAAGCGTGCACCTGTAAGTGTGCATCTGGAAGTGTGCACCTGGAAGTGTGCACCTGGAAGGAAAACACATCTGCTTTGAGTCCTGATCCATACATGATCATTGTAACCCTGGGCAAGTAGCTGAATTTCCCTGTGACAAGTTTTTATTAATAATTTCTTTTGTTCCCATGTTTTATTGGGAAATTTTGCTAAAATATAAATTCTCAATCTTACTAAAAATTGAATGCTTAGGTAATGAGGTTTTAGTGCTGTCAGAGGGTGAGGGGGCAGCCTCCAGCAGCACAGGGCTTTGAAAGGAATCCATGGTGTCAGTGTAAGCTAAGATTTTTCTATTTTTCTATCTGAGGGGGTTTAGGGAAAAGGAAACTTACACACTCTCTTGATGGCATCCTTCTTTATTCTCTGTTCTTCTCTCTGCTCTTTCCATGCTCTTTCTCCTGTACTCTTTTTTTATTTCCTACAGCTTATACACCTGAATAAGGTTTTTCAGGCACTATAGGAATTACAAAGCAGCTATATTCTGTTTTTAAGTGAATGATTATAATTAATACAGGTTTTTCATCTCCGTTACATAATTGAACATTTTATGTATCACAGGTGAAAAACAAATTATCCCAAGAACACACATACATTCATACCCAAATAACTTGTTATAGATGAATTGTGTAAGTAAGCAATGAATTCTTTCCAGTTGAGTCTTTTCCTGGCAGGCTGCATTTTGTCGTTACAAAGAAAGGTCCAATTACTTCATTACTTACCTTGAAAGGTAATCTTGTAAGGAATCATAAACCTTGACTTTTGTATATAAAAAATAATAAGTCAGTTCTACTTTAAATTTTTAGGGTGCTACCCACTCATTAATAGTTTTTTATATTAGGAGATTGAGGGCATAAATGGGTATAAGGAATTAACCATCACCTTTGGTCATCAACCAATCCTAGCAAGAAAGGTGTGTCAGTCAATGATAATTGGGCTGCTTTGTTCTTGTTCCCTGACCTTAAAGAGTTCCTCACTCAACCATGTGCCTTTCTAAAACTTTAGACTGTCTTCTTGGGTTTTTCACCTCAAAGTTATTTAACAAAAACATCTTAGTCTAGCTTTGTTATTTTCAATGCTTTGTTTCAGCTGTGATGCACTCTGAAACCTGTGAGCACATCTCCCAACATTAAGGTTAAAAGAATTTAAACTAGCTGGACGACTGGGAGTCAATTGTTAATCATTAATCTGAGCTACAATCTATGCAGCTCCTTAGGTGAAACTCCCAGGCCCCAGCTGTGTAGCATCCTTGTATTTATATTGTTCATCAAAATTCTGTATAAGCTACCATTATTATTATCAATTACACAGTACAGCTTAGGGAAGAATCATCTTCTTGATGATCCACAGATAAAGATGCCCAGTAGAACGGGATGTCTCCATGAGATAAACATACTACAAACAGGCAGTGGGGCTCTCCCCACACCCACAGCAGCAGCACACATGTAACGGCACAGCAGCAGCACACATGTAATAACAGCACGGCAGAAGCAAAAGACAACTCAGGGGTCTGTAGTTCTGTGGCCTTGCCTAACCAAGAATCACCATCAGAGAGTTTTCTCCTGGCGGGCTGACACTTTGAACTTTGGTTGCCACCTGCTACCCTCTGACATGGCCATTGGAAAGGTTACTAGCGTGTCAGTGTCTGATGTATAATGGGCTTCTGGATTGGGAACGGAAGTTGATCAGGATCATTATTATTTAGTTCACTAGCCTCTTTCATGAAATTGTTTTGTTTCAGCTTTTGATCAATAAATATGGTCTGACAAGGTTTGGTGGTTCACATGTATAATCTCTGAACTTAGGAGGCTGAGGCACAAGGGTTGTCAATAGTCTGAAGCCAGCATGGACTACATGGTAAAATCCGTGCCAACCTGGACTGCTAGGTGAGACCTTGTATTAAAAACAAACAACAATGAGCATTTCCAGTTGTCTTTTCTTCTGGCAACATCACTGTGGTCCTCACCATAGTCTGTGCCCAGCCTTCTTTGATTATCTTTGTCCACCTTCTTCCCTGAAAAACAACTGAAATTATATCATTAATAATCTTGGTTGATGAGAACTTCCCTTCCTCCGGTCAGATGAGTGGCATTAGCTGGGCAGTGGTGGCACACGCCTTTAATCCTAGCACTCAGAGGGCAGAGGCAGGCAGATCTCTGAGTTTGAGACCAGCCAGGTCTACAGAGTGAGTTCCAGGACAGAAAAACCCTGTCTTGAAAAACCAAAACCAAAACAAACAAACAAACAAACAAAAAGATGAGCACTTTCTCCATGCTTTAAGGAATCATGGATGCAGATTTCATATTCTGGACATTCTTTTCTTCCATAGCTGATTCCATCAGCTGATGGATACCTTCAACACATGGCTTTCAGGCTGTGTGTCCAGCTTTTGTCATAGAAGGCACTTCCACTGCTGAAAGGAGCTGAAATGTTGGCTCGGCCTCATGAAATGGAACAGAGTTCTGTTCTGCTCCTGTCCTTCTGGGACATGTGCACAGTGTTCATCAGTGAAACTCTCCTACTCCTGGCTGAAGAATGGATGACTTAATAAAACTATTTCTCTAGTCAGATGTCTCCTTGGGGCTGGGATCTTTCACAATTCTTGGTAGACTGTTTTTTAAATTCTTGATAAAGTTACCTGTTGGTATAACACACAAGTACTGATGGCCATCTGACTGTACGCGGTACTTCTCTGTCTCAGTCTCTGAATGCCACCTGCCTTGGGAACACAGGTTTCCCTCTACTTTTTCATGGTGGTGTTGTGTGATGGACTTTCTGGAGAGACACAACACACACATATACTCATTCCATATAGGGAGTCTATGACAAACCAATGTACAGATAGCACCAAAGTCCAACTTTCATCCAATGAGTTTTACTGGTTACTTACAGAAAGATGGGTGAGGGGTTACTTACAGGAATACAAAGGAATCACAGACAGCTGAAATCACCAAAGCTTGCCCCAGCGTGGGTGACAGCTCACAAAAGCTGGGAACTAGTATAGTCTGCAGGTAGCTCAGGTTGGAGACTGTCCTTTCCAATGACTCAGCTGGTCTGAGCCTCTTCCAGGCAACTTGGCTGACTTTGACTCCTTCCAGGCTCTTTGTCTGGTCCCTGCTTCTTCCAGGCAGCTGAGTTCCTCTTAGAGTGACTCAGCAGTCTTTGCTGGTTATTCTTGGGGAGAAAGAGGCCTGGTAAATCTGTTCAGTTTCAGGAACTTCCTGAAACTCTTTTGAAGTTGTTTACTTTCTGTCTTAATGAACTTCCCAGCAGGATGGAGCATCTCAACCTCAGAGGTAACGACTACACGACAGGAGTACAGCTGAAACACTGTTTAGAGCCTACAGTGAACTTTTCATTTGGACCTGGGCCTGAGCATAGAATCCTGCTTATAACTCCAGAGTAAGACAGAATGGGCTATAGGATCAAGTTACATGAAACAGAAACAAAGTATTATATCCTGTGCTTTTGTAAGGTCAGTGAAAGACATTGAGTTTGCTTCTAACTTGAGATAGATTCCAAACCATAGAAGGACTGGCAGTGAGTTCGTCTTGTTCTTGCATGTCTACTCAGACCACCTTTGTAATGTAGCTCTTTAATCAGGCTGCACTTTCTCCTACCATCACCCTTTGATTCTTACAAAGCTTCTAATCTGAGTTCTGAGCAATAAACTTGCTATGGCGTCCACGGCACAGTTTAGACATTGCTCCCGACTCTATAGCTGAACTGACTACTTGCCAACCTGGACTTCTCATCTGGCATTCTCAGGCATTTGAATCTTACCAAGTTATTGGGTAAGGTGGCAGAATGCTACCAGTTCATGTCTGGATCAGCTGCTACTAATCTTGTCTTTTTTTTTTCCATTTCACAGATAGTAATGGCTTCCATGACAGAACATAAATAGCCCTCATCCTTTTGAAGTGTAGTTTCTAAGGATGCTCTTCATGGTTTCCCTCCCCCTTCTCTTTACTCTGTCCTCTAGTCCTGCAGATGGAGAAACAGTCAAGATCTCCCCCCTTTCGCCTCTATTTACGGTCTTCCCTCAGGTCTCCGTCTCATGGTCATACTCCATCCCTTTATCTTTACTTTGTAATTCCTCCCTTGATGCTTCTGATTACAGAGGAGAGCTGAGACTCAACAGGCCCTTGGCAGAAGCCAGAGGAGCACAGGTCAGGCAGTATTCTCCTGGACTCCCACGCCTGCTCTTCCAGATGTTCCGAATGCAAACCCCCCAGTGTCATCTTCTGCCTGAAGTGTGCCTCCATGCCCGCCAACCCCGCCTCTGAACTGCCAGTGCGAATTATCGCAGCGGACTCTGCAAACCCTCAGTGTCTTTCCTTTCTCTGTGCTCACACGTGAAAAAAGCCATTTGGCCGTGCGGACATTGCACACGCTCCTCCGAAGTCTCCGATGGAGAAGACACAGGAATCGGGGCATCGGAGGACCAAGAAATTGTAAACTGCAGCTCTCCGTTCTGAGTTCAAAGAATGTGGTCCCAATCCTCCCTGTACTGTGGACTCAAGGGTACTGCAGTTCAAAACACTGCCTTCTAAACAACCACTTATTGCTACTAAAGATAAGTTAAATATCTTTGGTAATTAAGTGATTACTGTGTTCTGAGAAGGAAAATGTCAAGTGCAAATGCCTTGGAACTTGCAGCTTTATACATTTTCCTACCTGAGTTTTTGTTCTTGAGGGAACTGAAAGTTTGCTTGTATAATCCTTGTGCAGGTGTGTTGCTTAAAAGGTGATTTGTTTTGTTTTGCTCATTAGAGACAGGATCTTGCAATGTAACCCAGGCTGACATCAAATTGCAGTTTTCCTACCACAGCCTCTGCAGTGTGAGTGTGTGCCAGTGCACCTGACTGAATTCAACTCTTCCTTAGCAAAAGTACATCTCTACAATCAAACGCAAATACAGGCGCAGACATAAGAAACTAATTAGAATTGTAAAATAACCATTTGTTAGTTCTCTTTAAATAACTTTCTTTTTTTGCCAATTTTAAATTCTGGTAAAAACAGGAACACATAGCTTCTTGAAAACATGAAGCTCATGAATATTTACCCCCCCATTTAGAAGCAAAGACATTATTTCCCAGATGACTCTAGTCTGTCTGAACCATGTCCGCCATACATAGTCATGACAAATCAGCAGCCTGAAGACCTAAAAGCTGGCTAGAACTCAGAAGAAACGCTATGGTCCTTCCAAACCAAACGACCAATGTCTTAAATTCTATTTACTCAAGCTATCTCTGAATGTTATGATTTGTAATTTATCCAAACACATAAAATTAAGTTTCTGTAATAATAGATATATTTGTCAGTATTTTATAAAAGTCATTTATAAAGTCAGACAGGGGTGGCACATGTCTTTAATTCTAGCACCCAGGAGGCAGAGGCAGGCAGATCTCTGTGAGTTCGAGACCACCTTAGGCTACAGAGCGAGTTCCAGAATAGACTTCAAAGCTATGCAGAGAAACCCGATCTTGAAAAAATATCAATTATAAAACAGGAGTTTTTTGCAAGCTGTTCTTCATATAAAAAAATCCCTGAGAGCCTTCGTATCCCTGATATCATTCAAATCCATGAGACCCTGGAAACTGTGACTAGAAAATGAGAAAACAAAAGAGAAGCTATGCATATACAGGAATTTTAATATTTGAATTCAGTTTCTCACAATATCTCCAATGGTTTCTGCAGATACATTTAAAATATCAGCAAACTCATGACGTATGTGTAGAATTTATTGAGTTGTATTATTTCTGAGTGTGCTAATGGTTTCAGGAAGGGGCTCATTTCTCACCTTGCAGAGGGGCTGGTCCTCTTTTCGGGAAAGCTATACTTAGTAGGGCGGCAATTTTAGAAGGTAGAAGTCTTGTTTCATGACTCAGGCTCTGAGGAATGCATCTTCAAAGGATGACTCCATTGGATCAAATCGGTTCTGTGCAATTGTAAATGAATTCATGGTGAAAAAGTTGCCCTCTAAGTGGCAGAATATTTGATGTTTTCTTTCCCCAATGTGCACTCAACAGGAATGGGAGCTTCAGTGATGCTTTCTTCATAGAGACTATTTCTGTGATGTCCTCTTTGCTTATTTATTTATGATTTTCTATAATCTTTTAGTATGGAACAAAGAAGACTACTAACAAAATTTCACACTTTCTAATGTGAAGCTGTATTTGCTGTAGGATTCATCCAGGTACGTTGTAATTTACAAAAGCCCACTGAGAAATGATCAGCATCCTTTAGGATAAGCTGAAGAACCAAGCTCTAGGCTATGAGGAGGAAGTGACCACAAGAGGGCGCGCTGACGGAAGAGGCCAGAGCTGATGGGGAGTCTCGCCACTTTGCATGTGTGTTTTTCAGAATCAATCCAGACATTGCTGTAAAACATCTTTCTTTAATTTCAAAGATAGCTTTATGTTAATCAGTTGAATTGGTTGGTCTCAATTTCTGTCTGCTATATATAAAAGCAATGACAATAAAACAGAAATTTATCCTTCGTTTCTGTGTGTTTGTAGGTGGGATATTTTGGATGGAGGAACGCCTAAAAAATATTTTGCAATACAGTATTTACTGATTTCTGTCCTTTTCAAGTTAAGAGAGGACTAAGCTCCTGTTCTCTCTTGCATCTGAAATATTATTTATTGTTTGAAAAGTGACTGTATTAATAATAATTTTGTTCACTAATTTTACCACTACCTATTAACTGATAGGATCAACAGATTTACCACCCATTAGAGTTTGACGTTGAACTTTCTGAGATTTGAGATTAAAGGAGTCAGTAGTGGAATAAATGAAGGCCACGGTTTTCCCGCTTGAGAGCCATATTAGACAAGTTTTTATACTTTGTGTGATGATGAGGTTTATAATGGCACGATAGAGTGAAACGAAGCCACCATTTCCTTCTCCGGCTACGCATTCATGCGAGCTAGTGGAAGTGAAAGTTACGTGTAGGTCTCCTGCCCCAGAAATGTTCAGGGTACTAGCTGAACATTATATCAAAACTGCAAACCGTCACGTTCTGTTCAGTCACGTGGGTCCTCAGAGACAACGAGCAAGGCCAACTTGGAGAATTATATTTGCTCTCTTGTCCAACTCGCCAAGAGACCTTTCACCGCAGGCTTTGTGAGTTAGGGCAAGCCACCTCTCTTCCTGGAAGAAATCCCCCGATACTTAGTGCTTGGAGCCGATGCGCGTCTTTATACTAAAACTCCGAAATGCGAACAAAAGGCAGTCTTCGTCTGAGGAAAGCTGGATTGTACCCTGGAAGGCTAAGAGACAATTAGCAGCAAAAGAAATTTAAAGAAAAAGAGATGAAGGCTGAGTCGTTGCCCTAGAGATTAATTCAAGGAATTGACACAAGGGTCTAGTTTTAAAATAACATTTTTTAAACCTCTTCTGAAAAGGGTTTGTGTCAGGGAGCAAAAGAAAGCATTTTTTTTATTTCTGATTAAAAACATATGGCAAACATGGAAAGTGAAGCAAAAATTTAATACTATGATGCAGAAAATGATTTATCAAAATGCATTTCACCTCCAAAGAATCTGCTTTATTTTCTGACAGATCTCTTAGCCAGTAGCTCCGGTCTTTGTGTGTCTGTATGCTGGTCCCCCTCCACCAGAAACTAATGCTACCTCATAATGGAGACTATAATGATTTGATATAATACTCATATTGTTTGGAATCTTAATGTTTTATCTTAGGGGAGAATATAAAAGCTTGAAAATATGTAACTTTTGTTTCAAATATTTTACAGAAATATATAGAAATTCAACTGATTTTTCTGTGTTTGGTATTTCAAATTGGCTCAAGATAAAGTCAGGCAAAATAGTGGAATATAACTCACTTGTGTGTGTGATCTCTTTGCCATAAGTCACCCTACCTTCAGGCTTCTTGTGCTGATAACAACAGACTTTGTTATATTTCTCTACTTTTTGTATTGCTATTCCTAATATTTGTT
>LOJH01022489.1:13889-29952 GCA_001685095.1 Ellobius talpinus
CTTATTAGCTCTTGTAGCTTATATTAACCCATTATTCTTATCTACGTTAGCCACGTGGCTCGGTACCTTTCTCAGCGGGGTTGCTCACATGTTGCTTCTTGGGTGGTCTGAGCTGGACTGTGGAGGGAGCTTCCTGCTTCCCAGAATACTCCTGTTCTCATTGCCCTGCCTCTACTTCCTGTCTGGTTGACCCACCTATACTTCCTGCCTGGCCAATCAGCGTTTATTTAAAACATCCAGGCAATCAGTGATGTTGGGATCTCGCTCCCTCTGACAGATAATGCACCTTGACAGTTCTTTAGCTTGTTTTCCTCATCTGCTTACACAGTTTGAGTCTTAGGTGAGAATCTCCATCTTGAAGGAAAAAGGCATGGGAGAGATACAGACCGTGGTTTGCAGGGACACACAGATCATGGGGAGGCATTTGGTGTCACAGACCCTACAGCGCCACCAGAATCATGTAGGAGAAGCCTCCTTTCTTACACTTAAGGCAGGTAGGAAATGAGTCTGGATTTAGGGACTTTAATCTAAATTAATGTGATCTCCATCCTCACTGCTTTGGTACTAGCCTCTTGGTGAACTAGACAATTAAACAAGGTAGTAAATTAAAACAAGGTACAAAAGAAAGTACCATTTTAGCTGTCTTGGCTAAAATCTACTTTTAGTTTCTCTATGAGTCTACTTATAACTCATTAGCATTGAAGATAAAACATTTATACTTTATGTTCTGATATCATAGCAGACACTAGAGTTAAAATCATGAGAAATAATTTACTTTGGTATAAAAACAATGAACTGAAAACTGCATTTTCTATCATTTAAAAAGAAGGCTAGTAAAGAAAACTGTGTCTCTTGCATCAACCTGTTATCAATATAGATGACTCTGGATCCCAAATCTGGGAAGGTTATGACCTCCAAAAATGTGATCAAGGGGCTGGAGAGATGACTCAGAAGTTGAGAGCACTGGCTGCTCTTCCAGAGGACAGAGTTCAATTCCCAGCAACCACATGATGTCTCAACCATTTATAATGGGATCTGAATATATATCTTCTGGGGTGCATGAAGACAAAGCACTCATGTACAAAAACATACATACATAAGTAAAACTTGGAAAAAACTTAAGAAAATAAAGAAATGTGATCAAGTATTCTCTCATATACCAGTGACAAAATTCCTGCGAACCAGAACGGAGTGAAGATGTGTCTCATGCTAGTCAAGGTGCCTCTCATTGCCAAGAAACAGGGACCCTAGGACTCTCCTTAGGTTTCCTGGTTCAGAATCTAGTCCAGAGCCTTTGAAATCTATAGAGAGCAATTCATGGTATGGCTTGGCTCTGCATCTCCAGGGAGAGGTTCTTTGGCCCCTTTGCTAACCAACTCAACACTGTACTTGCTGCTCATTCCGGCATGGTGACCATTTACCTTCACGCAAGTACCCCTTAAAAAAAAACTACAGACACCATAACGGACCAAGACAAATTTATATTTTGTAACTTAAAATCTCATTAAGTATTATGAAGCTCTGTATTAATACATACTAGAAAAATGTAGACAGAACCAAAAGAACCCAGAGTGTTGTAATATGTTAAAAAGAAAACACCTGATTTTGATATATGGTTTGGCACTGTAATAATTATTTTTGGCATATGTATTTACACAATTATTCAAAGGAATGAATCATTTAAATTTGAAGAATGTTTCCTTTTAGTACCATTTATGTAAACTAGATAGAGCTTTTTTTATTAATAACAATTAAATTGCTTGAAAAAGTACTCCTGAGACTGAGACTTTCAGATTGCAGCAGGCATGAGGTCCTGAATCCAATCATCATTCCCCACCTAAACAGCTGGGTGTGGAGGCAGGGGAATCCCAGAGTTCTATGCACAGTCGGCCCAGCAGAATCAGTAAGAGACTCTGCCTCAAACAATGAGGTGGGGGTGATTGAGGAAGACACCTAAGAACTACATCTGGCCTACACACACACACACACACACACACACACACACACAAAATGTCATATTTTTGGAAAAGTAAACTGCATTACATGCTTTTGTCTTGAAGTGAAATTTAAATATTTTAAATATTCAAGATATATATGCATATGTCATATATATAATCTTTGTAACTAATGTGTTTGTTTGTTTGTTTCTATTTGTATCATTTTTGTGGACCAATGCAATGTTTTTGTTTGTTTGTTTGTTTTTCAAGACAGTTTCTTTGTGTAGCCCTGGCTATCCTGGAATTAACTCTGTAGACCAGGCTGGTCTCAAAGTCACAGAGATGTACCTGCCTCTGCCTCCCAAGTGCTGGGATTAAAGGTGTATGCCACCACTGCCTGGCAACAGTGATTTATTTTTATTTTTCCTTATGTGTATTGTGTGCATATGCACATGCATTCAAGTACCCACAGAGGCCAGAAGCGGGCATCAGATCTCCAGAGCTAGAGCTGCAGGTGCTGGTGAGTTGCATGATGTGGGCACTGGGAGCTGAGCTCAGGTCCTCTGGAGGAACAGAGTTCTCTCGCTGCTGAGCCAGCCCTCCAGCCCAGGTGCTTTGGTTCTCCAGCCCAGGTGCTTTGGTTGTGAATGGTTGCACAGTGATTAAGCCTTAGATTAGGTCTCCATGCAGTCAGATGTTCAGTGTCTACTGCTGATTTTGTGACCTGCTAAATGGTCCTTTTTTCTCTGAAGCCCTGTTGGAAGATAACAGTGTCTAGCTACAGTCTCCAGCCAAACTCTATCCTGTGTCCCCTGGCAGCTACTTGGTCAAGGGTGCTTAGTTTAAGATCTTTGTGGACGATACAACACAGAGTCAAGGTATCTGTTTTCAGAAAGGTAAAATTCTTTTTGCAAGTATTTTCTCTTTTTCACCTAATTTATTAGGAATGAGATGTGAAAATGAAGGGATTGGGAGTGGGTGAGAAATAATTCACAGGTGTCCAGGACTGAAAATGAAGTAGGTACTGTCAGTCCTTTGTTTATAGTGACATTTTCCTTGTTCTCCCAGTCTTCCGCACACCTAAGGGAATGTATCTTCGGTGGGCGGGGATAGGAGTTAAAGATGTCTTGAAATATTATTAAGTGTCTTCCAAGGGATATGCACGCTCAGGTTGAGTAAAGAATGGGTAAACATAAGCCATCTGTTCCATGCAAGGTGGGAGTTTTATGTTTAAATGCCAATGGCATTTGACTTTGACACACGCATGGGAAAGGCCTAGCTCGAAGTCAAACATTTTAGGTGCTCTTGACTGAGTACATGACATCAATGGCTTAAGGCGTTAGGGAGTCGATGTCTGCATTTTGTCTGCTTTTTGTTATGATTAAGGAATATAATGGAGGAAAACGTGTGTGGCCAATGTTCCTCTAGTACGTGAGTGGCCCATGTTTCTCTGGTACGCGAGTGGCCGCTGCTCCGGCTGCTCCTTGGCTGTCCAGGTGCTGACTTCATCAACACGTGTCAAGGAAGGGTGTTTTAATGAAGGATGGAATTGCAGATAATTCATTCCATGCTGTGAGGTTAACCACAAGCCTCTTCAAACTCGCAAAACTTATTACTCCTGCAGCTAGCTGTGCTGGGGCTGAAGGCAGAGCCAGCAACAGCAAAGGCTCTGAAGATTTTTCTGACTTGATTTCATTGTAAGACATGACCTAGTTAGGTAGCCAGACTTTTTTTTTTAAAGTGTAAGTAAAGAAGATTTCTTTCTGTCTTTTGGAGGACATTTCATTTTAGTGGTGTTCCAGAAGCCCAGTTAACGATGAACATGGAAACACCGCCTGTTTTCTTGTGTTTTCAGTGGACGTGAAACCCACATTCCCGCTTCTTTCCGCAGTGGGTGGAACGCTCTGGATCCCTTTAGTTCAGCTAACGTGGAGCCATGGTCACGCTAGTGGATCAGGAATACGGGTTGGAAATCTCACATGCTGCTCTTCTTTCCCCCTCTTTTCTGCAAGACCGTTGCCCTTTGCTCTTTAAAGTTGAGTGGCATTAATGCAGGTGTGGTCAGCAGCTGGTATTCCTAGTGGGGTGGGAGAGGGCACCTGGGAAAAGGGATGTGTTAGGAATCGGAGGAAGTGGACAGAATTCTTCTGTTTTTCAGGTTTTCAAGTTTCTGGAGGAAACAGTGAGCTCCAGTAGGACAGGGAAAGCTGTGCAGGGAAGGAGATCTCCTAATTTCAGATAGACATTCTGCAGCATTGGAGAGGGATCAGGAGGCGAGATGATGGGCAGTCAGCGCCCACCACCTGTCTCCTCTCTTGGAGTAGCTCCTAAGTCCTGCTGCTCCACCCTTTGGCAATCTCAGCTCAGCCTGTGTGGGGGAGAGGTGGTGGGGGAGGGGGAGGTAGGCTTTGCTCTGTATTCCTTTGGGTTCCAGTCTTGAAGGCTGTACTGTGAAGAGGGAAACTAATGGCAGCGTCAAGCACCCTGACCCCACGCTAAGGGCAGAGTGTTGCACCTGTGGCTGCTGTAGTTGGGTGGCAAATCACGTCTTGTAGATGCTAAGCCTTAATCAGACACAAACCTGAGGACTTTGAAGCCAGTTTCCAAATGAGGTTCAAATATTACAATCTAATAGTGTGTGTGCAGACAAAACACTGGGTGTAGTTATATATTTTTTTTCATATTTTTTCATATCTAACTTTGTGGCATGGGATTGTAGTATGGCAGGTGAGTAACTATAACTTTAGGATAATTAATCCAAACAAGATATGAATCCACCAGCTCTCCTATATTATGGAGGTGTGGCAAAAAGAGACTGGTAATGTAGCCATAGGAGGTTGCCTATAAAATCACCAGGAATCAGTTCTTATAGAAAATAAGAAAAAATACCTATATAAGAAGAAAATAGTGAGAGAATAGAAAGAAATACATTAATTACTAAATCAAAATTGTGCATTTTTTGAAACAAACAAGAGTATTTACTTATTTGAACAAAAATTACATAGGCGAACAAGCCATATACTTAGGGGAGGGTCACTTTTAGGTCCAAAGAGGACCCCCAATATGGCAATGTTGCTGACAATGTCTTAAATGATGGTTTGGGTCTACAGGCAGGACTCTGACTACGCAAACAAGATTGCTATCCTGTACAACTCAGAATTCCTCAGAAAACTCATTTTGTGTTTCTGTTTGTTAAGGAAAAGTCATTATTTCCCTTATCCACCCAACAGTCAATTACCTCCAGCAAAGGGCACCTATTCCATTCCAGATAAACCCAGGCAGCTGGCAAAAGGTCAAACTCCATGCTAAGTCCCAGATTGCCTCTCCTCCCTCCATTACAGGTGCCCTTAAAGCTGACAAGGTTTTCCTAGGGACCCACTGTTCTTAGCCCCACCGAAAGGTAGCCTGGTAGTTTGCTTGCCCAGATAACTTGTTTTCCCACCCATGGAGTGGTCCAGTTTGGTGGCTTCACTGTTCTTCACTTACGTTTGCCTACAAGAGGTGGGAGGAGCCCCACAAAAATAATAACAGGAAGAGATAACAGAGACGAAAGGCTGTGACATCAAACAGTTGTCTTAACTAAACTGGAATCTTCTTTCTCTGGAGATGTTTCATGCAAAGCAAATTTGAACAAATAACTACAATTAAGGAGAACACAGGGAAAACCCCAGACTGCAATAAAAATAGAAACAGATATGACTGTATCACAGAAAATGAACACAACTGCCTTACAGAGGCAGGGGAACTAGCGGCCTAATAGACACTAGAAAATAACAACTTGAATTAACATAAGGCCCAAATAAAAAACATAAATACAGAATTTAGGTGCTATGGTTAGTAAATTTTCTTCACTAGATTATGGGTTAGCCATTCTAACACTAATTTATGTGCCACCCGAGGCTTGGGAGGAGACAGAGAGCAGGAAGAGGATGCACCACCCTGTTGTTCCCCTCAGACCTGGGCTACACAGTGACAAAACACGCACGGGGCAGCCTTAGGCTCCAAGTCACAGCTTTTGCTTTTTCCTCACTCACAACTCCCCAGTCCTGAAAGTTATTCTGAGCTTTTGGAAGAAGCTTTATGTTTCGATAGTGTGCCTCTGTTCTTAGCTGTTTTGTAAACCCCGCATGTGGTAATGATGGCCAAAGGAAAAACAGAAACGTCCGTATAAAATGTCTTAATTCAAGTAAATTCTTTCAGATGGATTAAATTTTAGAAAGATTTCTTAGCTTGCCTTTAATTGTGTGTATCTGAGTGTTTCTGTGTGCCGGGTTCTGTGTACTGGTTTCTGCATGTGTGACTGCAGGAGTCTTTGAAGTCCAGAGAGGGAGTCAAACCCTGTGGAGACGGAGTTGTGGGCAGTTGTGAACATCTCTACATTTGTGCTAGAAACAGCAGCCAGCTCTGCCAGGGAAATAGGAGCTCCTAACCATGAGCCATTTCTCCAGCCAGAAACATAGGTGCTCCTAACCACAGAGCCATCTCTCCAGCCAGGGCAATAGGTGTTCCTAACCACCGAGCCATCTCTGCAGCCACAACTCCTGCAATGGTTTTTAGCCTTCGTAATGCTGTGATCCTTTAATTCAGTTTCTTATGTAGTACTGACCCCCAACCATAAAATTATTTTGTTGCTACTTCATGACTCTACTTTTGCTACTATGAATCATAATGTAAATATCTGATATGACACCCTGTGGGGGTCGTGAGTTGAGAACTGGTGCTTCAGAGTAAATGGATTTTTAAGAGTTCCTCCTGACTTGCAGATCATGAGAATTTAGATGGCTGTGTTGTGTCTACACACACAGGCTGTCAGAAAATGAAACAGTCCACTTCACACAGCAGCAAGAATCAGGCCCACCTCAAACAAGCTTGCGTGGACTTCTCTCTGTTGTATTTTATCCTCTTAATATATTTTTACATTTTCACGTGTTTGTCTGTGTGTGCATGTTTGCGTGTGGGGGGCACATGTTTGTGGCTGTGCATTTGTGTGTGCACATACATGTGGAAGCTTGAGCCTCATGTCAGGAGTCATCCTCCATTGTTTTTCTACCCTAATCAGCAAAGCAAGGTCTCTCAATCAAGCCTGGAATGTGGGATATAGCTGGGCTCACTGGCATGGAGGGTTCCTTGTCATCTGCACCAGGAGCCTGGTATTTACATGGGTTCTGAGTATTTGAAACCCTGACACACAGTTAAGTACTGTGTGGTCAGTACTTAACTACTGAACCATCTCCTCAGTAAATCATTAAGCCATACTGTTTACTATTTCCACAGCTCATATACATGTCTATTATCACCTATTGCTTTGGAATATCAACTTCTTAATTGCCGAGGCTGTTAAATAATTGCTGGACATAAAGTCTACCATTCACTCACAGTTATAAAAATAAGAGGCTCTTGAACTCAGAAGGGACAATATTTAATTCAAATATCAGTAAATCTAGTTCTTCTCAACAAACCCTAGACATAATCACTAGCTAGAAATTTTTATTTTTTGTTCGTGACAACATCATAATGCTTGCTTCGTTTTCACTCAGTGTAGATCCTACTTCTACTAAAATCTGGGTGTTTTTCCCCCCTCAGCTGAATGATCTTAACTATATTAACTATTTCCTCAAGGCTATAAGTTATATAGATTTTCTTAATTGAAGTGAGAGAGGCTCACTCAAAACATGCATGTTACAAATGACTTCTTTCTTACATAACTGGAAAACCTAGGAATTCAGGGATTTGTAAGACTGGAGTGTTAGGGAGGTTTGGGATATTCCCCCTTGGTGGCTGGAGCAATACTGGATTAATGAGAAGCCTCATGGATGCCCAGGTGATAGAAGTGGACTTGAAGATCATAGAGCCATGTACCCCAAATTGCATACTCTTGATTTATATATTAAAAAATTAAAGAGCTGGAGAGGTGGTATTGTAATCTGCTGGTCTGAGCTGTCAGCTGGGTATACTGTTCCTTTAAGTGACAATCCCCGCCCACTCCCAATCTATCCCTTCCCTTCTAGGCAAGAGGATCACCTGCCTCCCTTCCAGCTCTCTCTCTGTCTGTCCTTCTTCTGAAGATGCAGTCTCTGCCTTTCTCTACCCTCTCTCATTCCTCTCTTTCTCTGCCCCCGTCTCTCCCCTTCTCCACTCCCCATAACCCCTTACTTTTATACAGTTCCCAATACCCAATAAATAAACTCTATACCCAAGCTCTCTCTGCGTGACATACCTGTCTGTCTCCCACCTGTGGTCTTGGGTCACACACCACCCTCCCTCATGGGACCAGCCTCGTATCATGAATGATAACGTTGGTGTGTGACTCAGCCAGCCTCTCTATGTTCCCTCCTGCCTGTGAGTGAGTGGCCTGAGGCATGTGGGGACCCTGGACCTGGACCACTTTCCAACTTCCTGTGCCCACCCCATCACTGCACACAACAGCAATTAAATGGTAAGGTTCCCTTCTCAGAATCAGCTTTTGCTGACATTCATCTCTGGCAATTCCCCATAGCTGAGGACTGGGCTCTCATTTTTCATCTTGAACTGTTGTCTCTTGGACAACTTGGAGTGGTCCCGCCTGGTCCCCATGCTCTGAGCTGATGAGTCTTAGGATGGCCTAATCAATCCTTCGACCCTTGCTTTGTCTAAAAGACATTTGTAGACAGCTTAGTCTTTGGGCTCTATCTCTTTCTTGTCCTTGGCCATGGGAAATCAGCCCAACCTCCCACCCTGGGATGTCTTTTAGAGACTATGAAACATCTAAGCTTAATGCCTTAGTTACAGATTTCTAACCTTACCTGCCTTTACATTAAGAAACGTCCTACACACCCCTTAATTAACATTCTAAAGTGGCCTACCAGCAGACCCCAACACCAGAGCTTTCTAATTTCTATCAGCTAACAGGCAGATGTAAAAGTTTCTATCCAGCCATGCTAAGCTCTGCCCTGCCCGCATCTCACGCCCGTTAGCTTTTCCTTTCGTTGGACAGCTGTCTCCCCCTACCCCTGCCTGTAAACATTCATTTTCTTGCTCCTATTCCTTCTCTTGCCCCTATTCTGTCTCTATCACTGCTACAGCTGCTGGTCCCTCAGGAACCAGCAAAAGTGGTTGGCTCCGCGAAGCAGCTGTATCAGCCCCAGCCCTTGCTGCCTGTGGCCGCCGCCAGGCTAGCAGCGCTAAATAATTTTTCTGTCTACTTCATGTATGAAATAATGTGTGAATGGTGTGGCCACACAGATGAGATTCTATTTTAAATGTATGTTCTCTACATCCAACATGTCTCTCTTGTTATTTGTATCTCTTTAAAATTCCAGCCCAAGCTCTGAAAATATGGTTTCTCCATGCAACGTGTAATTGCTGCCATCTTGACTAAGGGCTAGGAGAGTAGGCCAGATGACCTCACCACCATCTTGACTAAGGGCAGGGCTGGTAACAAAGTCGCCATCTTTACTGAGGTACTCTTTGTTTCATCTTGCCATTTACTAACAATTTTGTCTCTAAATTCCTCTTAACTGACTGTTAAATGTGTGTTTTGTACAGTGGCATGCTTTTGGTAGGGCCCACCAAAGCATCCTCTTCATACAGCTCCTGTTTAATATGTATGTATGCATGCATGTGACTTTTGAGTTAACATTATGTATGAACATAATTTAGCTTTAACTGTATGTATATGTGTATGAAACTTACATTCAACTGTGTGTATTTGTGCATGTAGTTACTCTTAAAAATGTTTTAAATAGCCCCAGTCCTAAGGAACTTGGTTCATTGTATTTCATTCCAGACTAAGAAAGCAGTAAGTCTCAAATATTTTAAATTAATACATACTTTTAAATCTGTTACAACATACTGTATATGCAATCCAACTCTGTTTAAAGATATATTAAGCTGTTCTTCATTATTATCAGTTTTACTGTTAAGCTTCTTTTGCAAACTGTTTTTCTTCTTTGTGTTTCACAAATATAAATCCCACCTGCTAAGTTAAAAACCAGGACAGTCAAGATTGGGCTCACCTCTTCAGACAGATCCTATACTGTAGTTATAACTTATCTATACCTGATAAACAGCCTTCAAGTGCTCAGAGATCCAGGGAATATGGCATTTAAATGTTTAATTATTGAAAGACTTTTCATAACTGAGAGACAGATTGACTCCTAGCAGCAGCACCCTATTTTCTCCAGAGAAGATAGAAGACAAATGGGAACAGAATGGGCACAAAACAAGATCCATCTGCAATTTGCTTCATCAGGTGGAAATGCTAACCACTGGGTAGAACTGCCTTTCATGTAAACTGAAGATCTCCAGGCAGTGGATGAAGGAGAAGTAGAATCGGATTGCCTAGTTGCTCAGGGCAAAGTAGGTTTGTCTTCCTACAGATTTCCTAACCTACAGGATCTTCTGAAGTCTGGCAAGCCCTGTGCTAAAGAACAAAAGGCAAATACAGCCCTGAAAGCCCCTGCCCTCAACGAGGAGTGGCTCTAGGTAGCCAATCGAGTAAGTTCTCTATCATTTTTCTAAATCAATAACTCAGGTAAAATTTTATCCTTCTCAAAGTTCTTTGATGCAGTATGACAGCTGAGAGGTTTTTTCAGTTTAGAAAGGACAACCTCACCAAACAAATTTCAGTATAACTTCTTAATATGCTCTAAATAAAAGGTGTTTTAAGATATACAAATGCAAATTATTAAGGAGTGGACCTGCAAGTTGTAAAGGTCTGAGGACAAATACAAGTTATCAACTTTCTCTCTCATACTGCCTGTCATAGTTTTAGCATTATTGATAAGGTGCTGATAAGCTATTAATCTAACCCTGGCAGAGTACTACCACTACCACTACTGCAAGATCACGATTTTAAATTCTCTTTGGTCATTTTCTAAAGATACTTTTTATTGTACAAAAACATCTCTGGCACAAACATGCTGCTGGTTATACAATGTATGTGTCTAAAACTTATGTCTTACATACTCAAAGAATTCTTGTTCCAATGAGCTGAATTAAAGGATTCAACTTAAACAGGTCCAAGAGACTCTGGACAGTTCCATACCACAAATCCTGGACAGGAGTGAAGCAACCAGCTACCCCAGGATGTGACCAGCACCCAGTTTCTCAGGTCCCCCAAGACTCCAATGTCCACAAACTGGCAGGAAGCAGTCTTGAGAACCTGATGACCTCATCTCCTTAACTTGCCATGCCTAATTCCTCACCTTTTTATTATAAGAGAAAGGTGGGACTGTTGTAATCTGCTGGCCTGGCCTATTACTGGGTAACCTGTCCCTTTAAGAGGCAAGCTCCACCCGCTCCCAATCTTCCCCTTCCTGCTGAGGCAGGCAGATCTCTGGCCTCCTATCCAGCTCTCTCTGTCCCTCTTTCTTTGGAAGAGGCAATCTCTGCCTCTCCCTCTCCCCTCTTTCTCTGTTTTCCCCTTTCTCTTTCTCCTTACCTCCATAACCCCCTTACTCTTATACTATTCCCAATACCCACTAAATAAACTCTATACCCAAGTTCACTCCACATGGTGTATCTGTCTGTCTCCTACCTGCTGCAGCCTCTGGTCACCTGCCCCATGTGGGACTGGCCTCAAGACACCCATGCCATGGGATGATAACTGGTGACTCTGTGATTAACAGCACTTACTGTTCTCGCAGAGTACCTAGGTTTGGTGATGGCTCACAGCCATCCATAACTTTAGTTTCAACTATCCAGTGCTCTCTTTGAACTTCAGCAAGCACCAGACACATATGTTGCTTGGACAAGCACAAAACAAAGGCAAAACACACAGATAAAGTAAATGCTTTTAAAAAAAACAAACAAAAAACAAAGTATATGAGAATAACTCAAGCTAAAATATGCTATTATGCCTGCCTGCCAAACCACTGAGGAGAAATTTCCTTTGTCCACATTGAACTGAAGAAAGGAAGATAAGACAGCAGAGACCAAGAAACAGATACTTAAAAAATGGTGGAATTTATGGTGTAGATTATGAGAAAATCCAGGAGAAGCATAAATACCTTCTTCAAGTGATGGTATGCATAGAACATTTGGAGAATGCTGGATTTAGATGAGAGAGTCACTGAAATTTATTGTTTTGAGTTTATTGGATCCAGTACATGGGATTATATTTACTCAGGTTGTAGTAGTTCCTTTTAACATATTCTAGTAAAAAGAAAAATAAATGATTTAAATACCTGATGCTTTCTTAAGGAAGACTCCATGACGTGTATCCAAAACTCAAACCTTTTAATTCTCATATATTTTATGTCCTCTGAAAATTTTCCACAATTGTTGACCAAGTCAATTATTGTTGGCTTAGAGGAAGATAAATCACATGACATCCTGATTATTAGACTCTATGCATTGACTCATTTTATCCTGTCTCCATTTTCATATTTATATGTTTTTTTCAGACACAGAGTAATACTTACTGTTCAGGAGAGAACAGGGTTCTGTTTCTAAGAGCCATAAGTAAACCTTGTGTGGGAAATACAATCACTGTGCAATCAGAGCCAAATGAATGATTTTAATGTATGATCTAGGAACATGTTCTTAAAGTTCACTTCATCCCTAAGGGTTAGCAATTGGATTCTGTTATCCAAGGGCACCCTACTGTTGTGTATCTATTTCCCTCAAATTGAAAGAATATTCCTGGTGGGAGGGACACTTTTTTATTTAAGCATCAGGGGATAGAGGGAATTTACAGGGCTCTGGAAGTCAGTCAATATCACAAGTCTCAGGGAGCCCCTAAGACTTACAGGATTCACCAGGCTTCTCCCTATGGTTATGGAAGCAGAAACAATCTCAAGGGCAAGGAGACACAGACCTTGTCTGTAAGTAATGCAATAGGGCCCTGAAAGGTGCTACTTTTGTGAGCTGCGGTTCTTCTTTAAGTTAATGTCTTTGAATTTATACTTTAAACAAGGTCAGTGTACTGTATTTTATAAAGGTGTGTGTGTTTCAAAATCAAGATATAATTTTGCATGGCTGTTAAGTCAAAGAAATATTTCTTCTTTGCAAAAATGTAGCATTTAGGCAATTATCACAAAACCAGTATTTGGTTGATTTATCTCAATTTAATTTTTGGCTTCGTTTTCCTTCTTCTTGCTTGTCAACCTTCTGATACAGTTTTACAATCACATCTTAAGTGAAATTTCCCAGAGGCTCCATTTGCATCCATGAGTTTTCCCAGCTCAACCCTTTGCACACCATAGTCTTAAACTGATTGACAAATCTCTTTGTGTTCCCTTGTGGTCTTGGCTCTGATGTGTAGAATCGATCGTGCCAAGCTCTCTTCTGAAATCTTCTCATGTTAATGAATGTCTATAAAACTCCTTTGCTAGACTGCCCAATTAAATAGGATATTCAACTTCCTTATAACTCTCAAGCCCCTGTAGTGGTAAGTTCTAAACACTTGTTCCTAGAAACAACACCAAATGGGTGAGTGTGTGTGTGTGTGTGTGTGTGTGTGTGTTCATTATAACAGAAGAGGTCATGGACTTGAGACAGAAGAGGAAATGGGAGTTAACGGAGAAATGATGTAAATACAGTACTCTTATATGAAATTCTCAAAAAATATAAACAAAAAAGAGGAATTAAGAAAAAGATGTGTTTGGGTGATGGATAGTATATAAAATGCACACATACACACCCTTGTGTGAGCACATGGGCATGCACACACACAAACACTTAAAGATGAATGTGAAGATAAAGCAATCATAAGATCCCTTGCACAGTTATCCCTTATGCATGTTCCCACCTGACTGAAAAAAATACAAATTTAAATAGACTCAGGAATAAATTGGGAAATACAATACAATAATTGTAAAATACAATAGGATAATCAGGAAGCAATACGTTTTACTTTTAAAATGTTTTCTTAGAGTCTTACATATGTGTGTTTTCATAGTCACTATGTTTAACAATTACACATTTGTTGCTAAAAAGTGTGCTACTAAAAGTGTATATATGTAGGAGAGAGGGAGAGAGGAAGAGAGAGGGAGAGTGAGAATGAATGAGAGAGGGGAGGTAGAGAGAGAGGTGGGGAAAGAAAAGGTGATAGTGTATAAGAGGGCAGAAGGCATAAGAAAGAGAGAGAAAGCAAAAGTGGGTTGGGGGCAGAGCATCCAAAAAGGCTGAAGTCACATCTACAACCATTTCATAATAGTGAACCCACTCCTGTGGCTGAGACACTGCTCTCTCCTTGAGGACAGTCCCACATGATGCATCCATCTCAGTGCTTCTGCCTCTGGTGTAGGAGGTCCTTCTGGCTATGTCTTGCTTTCATTGGTTGAATAAATAAACTGCCTTGGCCTTTTGATAGGGCAGCCCTTAGGTAGGTGGAGTAGACAGAACAGAATTTTGCTGTCCTGAAATTTGTTCTGTGGACCAGACTGGTCTCAAATGCACAGAGATCCACTTGTCTCTGAAACCCATGTTCTTGCATTAAAGGTGTGTTCTATCACCACCAAAAGCATCTTCCCATAAAACCTGCACTTTTTAGTTGCTTTGGAGAGACTGTGTGTGCCCTCTGTCCCTGCGTCTTCCCTTGAAGGCCCTAAGGGTCTCTCAGACTCCTTCAAGCAGCTCTGCTGCCCATGGTGTTGGGGGCTGCTGCCATTTTTAATCCTTCCTCCTGAGTCTAGATTCTTGTTGAGGTTTTTTGTTGTTGTTGCTTTTTGTTTTTTTATTTGTTCATTTGTTTTACCATTTCAGGAGTTAGGCTGTTATAATTAAAGCTTTTGAATGGTTCTAGTGTGTAAGATCCTGGGTCTCTGGGCACTAGATTTACCATATAATAAAGCACAATGAAAATTCCTTGACTTAATCCAACATAGACAAATGACGTAAAATGACCTCAAATGAACTTTGTTACAAAGGTGAATTTTTCCCCCTTGTTTAATATGACAGAAAACAGCTATTGGATGGAACTTCTGCATTTCTGTATTTAGCGTGTTTCTTTGTGTGTGTGTGTTCACATAGTCATTGTGTGAATATGTGAGGGTGCACTTGTGAGAGTGAAGGCCAGAGGGCAATGTCAGGTGTCTTCCTGAATGCTCCCCAGCTTAATTTTGAAGCAGAATCTTTCTCTGAACCTGCAACTCCCCCAGTATAGCTGAATTGGCTCTCAGAGTGTCCCACGATTCTCCTGTTCCTGCCTCCAGGGCTGGACCACAGAGATGCCCTGTTGCTGTACCTGACTTCTTAACACTGGTTCTGAGCTTGAACTCAGGGCTGCATATGACAAGACAAACTCTTTATTGCCTGTGTTACCTCCCAGCCCAATGTTAATAGATTTCTATTTACTTGGTATGTCATTGTGTTAGCATTTGAGGTTTCATTGGAAAAGCATGCAGGAGGGATGCCGTGGCTAACCGCTAACACTCACAGTGCTTTGTCCTTCTCTGCCATTTTCTTGCATGTGTTTGGGGCATGCTTATGTATTTTGGTACATTTCTTAACTTTAAAAATTGTGATATACTCTAATGAAGCAATTGTAGATTATTGTATCATTTTCTGTCAGAAATCATTGTGTTTTTTGTGTATTTTACTGTTATTTTGTGAATATCTTTCACACTGGGATTCTGCTATCATGTTTTGGATTCGGTTTAAAAGTTGTAACTGAAGCATAAATGTTTATCAGCAAATGTAAATTATTGTGTGATATTTATTTAGTACATTGCTTAAGTATGCTTATTTTCCTTAATGACATCCATGTGTTTCTACTTTCCATTATTTTGCACAAAATTTATGTCTGCATCAGGCTAAAAGTATGAGCCTTTCTGGTCCTTTATGTGGGAGCTTTTACTCTGTCTTCTGGCATCCAAGGATTCCAGCATCACTGTCTTCTGTAAAGGATTTTGGAATTATCCAGGTGATTCACTGGGTCCGGCCCCACGGTACAGAGTTCTGAAAGCAACAACTCATCACCAATTCAGAGTGTTGTGTTTGTTTCAGTGTAGTGCTTCACTCGTGTTGGGGATGAAAAAGTTCACGGGTGTCTCCATGTGATCCACAACCACACACTGGTCCCTGAGTGAGCCTCTGCCAGCTTGGGTAGGTGTCCGTACTTGAAATTTACCCTTCAGAGTTCTGACTTACACTTTTTACACTCACACTTTACACTTCTTTTTGATACACTCTTTAACTAGAGT
>LOJH01022490.1:0-10824 GCA_001685095.1 Ellobius talpinus
CCTCCAACTCACAGAGATCCGCCTGCCTCTGCCTCCTGAGTGCTGGGATTAAAGCCATGCACCATCATCATCCATCTTGAACGACAACGTTTTAAATGAGTGAAAGAAGACCCAAGCCTCTATGCGCTCCTTGCTTTTCCTATAAAATGGACGCTGTCCTATCTTCTGGCAGGTTTTTCAAAACTTTCTGTGAAGATAAAAAAAGATGGGAAAAGACTTGTTGTAGCTAACCACTTCAGGCTTTATTTAACAGTCCATTCAACCAGTAGTTACCATACACTTCCTACATGGTGTGTACTATTCTAGATGTTGGAAATACATTGGCGACTCAAGGAAATGAACTCCCTGCCTTCATTCTAGTAAGGGGAAGTGGGATATGAACAGGAGACATAAAAATCATGTTAGAAGGGGGTTGAAAAAAGGCTTAACAGCAAAGAGCACTGATTGCTCTTCTAGAGGGCCAGGGTTTGATTCTCAACAACTACATAGAGGATGGCAAACTGTAACTCCAGTTCCAATGAGATCAGATATATTCTTCTGGCCTCCTTAGACACTGCACGCATGTGGTGCACATACGTACATGCACACAAAACACATGTAAGCATAAAATAAAGATTAAATAAATCTCAAAAAGTTTTAAAATGTCATATTACATAGAGTTGTCTCTTTGTGTCTTGGGACCTAGTTCCACAAATTCCAAAGAGATCGCAAATCCACAGATGCTCGCATGGACATATAGGATGGACATATAGAAAGGTGATCTAAAGAGATTCATGTAATGTGCGATAGTCACGTAATGCACGTTGTATGCACTTCTAGGTTTTTAAAAAAGCAATATTATATCTGTGATTTGCCCTCATTTGTGGAAGCCAAATCAGTAACAAAAAGTTGTATCTATTTATTATTTTCAGCATAGATTACTGTTTATATATATCTTAACTTTTAAAAAGGCTTTCTTTTATGTTGGACAGTGTTGGACACCTTTAATCCCAACATTTGGGAGGCAAAGGCAAGCAGATCTCTGTAAGTTCAAAGCCAGCCTGGCCTACAGAGTGAGTTCTAGGACAGCCAGGGCTAACAGAGAAACCCTGTCTCAATAAACAGAAACAAAACAAACCAAAAAAAGACTTATTTTTAAGCTGGGTCATGGTGGTGCATGCCTTTAACCCCAGAACTCAGGAGGCAGAGGCAGGTGGATTTTTGAGTTCAAGGTGAGCCTGGTCTACAGAGCAAGTTTCAGGACAACCAGAACTGCATATAGAAACCCTGTCTCAAAACAACAACAACAACCCCCCCAAAAAAAATTATTTTATTTTATTATGTATGTGGTGTTTTGTCTGCATGTATGTCTGTGCACCAGTTGCATGCCTGGTGCCCACAGAAACCAGAAAAGGGTACAGATACCCTGAAACTGGAATTACAGACGGTTGTGGGCCACTGTGTTGATGCTGGGAACCTAACCCAGGTTCTCTTGAAGAACAGCCAAGTTATGGTTAAGCCATCTGTCCAGACTCTCTGTTTACTTTGTTATGTATGTTTGTAAATGCATATAAAGTATTCAATTTTCTTTGGAGTGATTGTAAATGGCATTTCCTCTTAATTTCAGTTTCCCCATGTACATTATTAGAGTGACAGAGAAATACTTTCAGTTATTTTGTGTTATGTATTCTGGAAACTTACTTAGGTTACTTCTTGTTCTAAAGTGTTTTGTTCTTGATTATGCTTTATGGGTTCTTTGATATTGTCTGCACAGATAAATAAGTCCTATGCAGCTAGAAGCAGTCCTGTTTCTCTCTATATATGCCTGCTTTTTCTCCTTATCATATCCAATTAGGCCTTCCGATACTAAGTTGAATAAGATGTTGAAATCATACCTTTCTGTCTTACTCCCAAATATCAGAGAGAAAGTGTTCAGTCTGTCACCATTAACTATGACGTTTGATGTGTGTATGTGTGTGTGTAAGTACTTTTTATGAAGTTGAAATATTTCCCTCTATTTCTAGTTTGGTAGGTTGTTGTTGTTGTTGTTGTTTTCAAGTGGGAAAACCCACTCCTTCTCCTTCTCCTTCTTCTTCATTTCTTTCTTTTTTTTATGTGTACCAGTGTTTTGCCTGCATGAGGGTGTCAGGTACCCTAGAACTGGAGTAACAGACAGTTGTGAGCTGCCATGTGGGTGTTGGAAATTGAACTAGGGTCCTATAGACGAACAGTCAGTGTTCTTAAACACTGAGCCATCTCTCCAGCCCCAGGTTCTTGTTTTTTTGTTAAATGGGAAACATTTTTTTGTTCTCACAGGTTGATTTGATGACTCCAAGTAACATGTAAATACAAACATGTGGCTCCTGGCAGATTTCAAAGAAAGCACAGGAGAGGAACTTTGGACATTAAGGTAAACTTTTATAACCTGAAGTGAAACCTTCCCCAGACAGATGATCTCACATTCTCACTTCTAGACTTCTCTTCTACAGAAGCACTGTATTCACAGGAACTTCACTGAAGCTGTGACTTCAACAGGAGAATATAAGAAACAGTCTAAAATCTCAAAAACGGTCAGGTGTCTAAACACACATCAGTACATTCATCCAGTCAGATAACATGCAGCCATTGACAGAGCACTGAGTTCCAGATCGAGCGGCATGGAAGAAAACCAAGACACGTTAAATGAACAGAGAAAATTCAAAGCATATCAGTTGATCATGTACTTATCAATGAAGAAACACACAAATAGAGCTTATGGATAGAAGCATATATTTACTATGTATATCACAATACGTACGTTTATATTTAATAACTTAATGATGTATTATCAATGTATTCCTAACAGCCCATGGACAAAGCTCTGGAGGGATTTAGTACCGGTTTGCTAACAGTGACTAGGAGTCCATAAGCAGAGAACGGAGTGATCGTTGGCTACTTATACCTGTGTATTCTGTGAAGTAGTGTGGAAAGAAGCAAAATCAATTCCAATGGTGAAGTCTCAGTCACCGGTAAATAAGCGGTGTCTGTTTCCACTGGACCCAGGTACATGGGTTCTGTCGACTCCTTTGTCAGCTCTGACGCTGCGTGATGCTGACACTACGTCACTCCCTCTCTCTGGTTCCCAGTTCCCGGTACAGCAGCTGTTCAAAAGCATTTCTTTTTAAAATCAGTAACACCCGAGCATCTCACCTCTCTGCCAATGCATTTCCGTGTGTAGAGAGGCCAAATGTGTCAAATGGCAGAAAGTATGTCAACAAACCGTTTGTGCCCTGGATCCATTTCAGCCTTCACATGTTCTGAACTGAGTGAAAACTGTGAGCTCAGATCTACCCGTCAGAACTGCACCGCCTCTTGGCTGAGTGGAGAAACCGCTAGGCGATTGTAAGTGACCCACAAAAGCTCGAGGGTGACAATTGCCCCTGCAAAGCGTTTTTCTGATCATTAAGTCCATGCTCAAGGACTGTTTGGGCCCCATGGAGAGTGCTGTTGTTTGTCTAGAGAGTTCAGCAAGGCATATGGGCCTTGACCCCAGACCTGTTAGCTGTGGTCCATGGTCCAGAGTCACAACTTTACAGCGTTAGAACTGAATCAGGAAGGAAAGGCCAGCAGGGAAGCTGCTGGGGCCACACACTTGGTTGTGAAACCCAAGAATGATGAGGACAGCAAATTAGCACCCCTTCCCTGCTCAGAAAAGCACCACCTTGACTTTTGTGCAGCAGGTGCCCTGCGCTGTAACTGGCATGATAAATATTTTACTATGTTGGGATCTGGTCTACATGTGCCACAATTGTCTGCATCACAAGAGCCCACGAACTGGAGTGTCCATGTCCTGAGCTAGAACAAGAGTGCTCAAGAGAGTCCCATGGCATCTGGCTCAGGTGGGCAAGACTCAGATTCATTGGGCTTTGAGTCCCTGGAGGGGGGTGCAAGGTGGATTTGAGGGTCTTGGCCCAATCTTCTCTGTGGACAGAGCAGAAGGTTGGTAGTCAATGTTTTCTTATTCACTCCCCTTGCACTGCCCACTTGTGCGATGGAAAGATGGGAACCTGAGTGAATGACCGACCACCTACAGCCCAAGTCCCCACTCCCACCAAGACCTACCAGCCTGGAGGTCAGGAGACCCAGGTTGGGGCACTTTCTCACTGCCAGCTTGGCACCTGCTTTCCCCAGTTCCACTTTCCTTTAATGTCTTTCAAGGACCTACCAGGCCAATACGCTCCAACAGCAGAAGCAAGTTGCCCATGTGAATGGGGTTCCACTTAGTTAAGAGAGGAGCAGACTATCAAGGTACAGTGACTAGACGCTGGACTCGGGCTCGCTCAGTTCAAAGCTTGTCTGTTTTCCCTGCTGGGATTTTGGATGCAACGGTAGCCATGTCTCTGAGTTAAATTCATTTCTTCATAAAGCACAGCTCCTTCTAGATTCAATTACCCCCATCGAATCACATAGCCCACAGAGTTCACTCATTTAATCAATGTTAACGGATCAGTGTTTACCGAATGCCTTCACGCCATGGGTACTATGTCAATGGCTGAGACCACAGAGACAGCAAGATCTCACTAACTTTCTCTAACACAATCTAATTTTGAACATACCCCATTGGGTAATGTATTGGTTACTTTTCTTACATTCTCTAACCTCTGTTAGTCTAGTCCATCTTTTAGATATTCTAATTAGCTGTTGTCAGTGGTCTCTTCCTGCTGAAGAGAAGTCCTGCTGGTACCAGCCACTGTCCTTGTTGAACGGACGATCACTTACAAACCTCATTGTAACTGCACAGAGGATACCACAGCAATGGCTATTGGCTGAGAGCTGAGTATCTGGCCAGGCACTAAGTCAAGTATTTGACCTGTGTCATTCATTTGTTGCTCAGCAACCCTAAGAAACAGGAAAGTTTCCATCTCATCGGAGGAACAACCCAATGATCACGGAGGTTAGATTCTTGCTTAGAGCCACCGGCTCCAGAGCTACGGATTCCACATCTAACATACAACACGGCTAAATACCAGCAAGAATTATTTTCCCACACTGTCTACTCTACCACAGGCTCCTTTGCCCCTCCCTCCTATTCTCACTGATTCTATACTCTGTGGAAGCCATATTCTTTCACACTGTAGAGGAAGCCTATAAATGGCCAGGGCAGTTGCCACAGGCATGGGACCTTGGAACAGAGCTGGCCAAATCAGAAAGAGGGGACTCAATCCTCAAGGTCTACTTTGTGAAGATGTCCCTGATCTATGGGACCTTCATGCACTGGCTGCCTTGAGTTGGGACTCAAGTGACCCTGAGTCATTTTGGAGGTCGCTCTTGACGTGGCTGCAGAAAGCACCATTGTTTCTATTGTTGCAGAGGAATGAGGGAGCCTTTCCCAGGGACTGGGTTTTTGGGTGGAGTCTGATGGGGCAGGGGAAACAGGGCAGGGTGAGCGGGACCTAAGTCAGGACCCTCCAGTTGCCTTTTGAGTTCTACCGTGATGACAGTTCCCACCACACCCCTACCCCTTCTGCCAAGTGGTTGTTACTTAAAGTTAGATGTTTTGTAGGTCATAAACATAGTGATTCTTATTACGAAATATACAAAATTTGTTTTTAAATTTTGAATTTGATTTGTTCATTTATCATGTGGGTGAGTATGCACCCATATATGTGTGAGCCATGGTGCAGGTGTGGAGCTGAGGGCAACCTTGGGAAGTTAGTTCTCTCCTTTTGTCATATAGGCCCAAGGGGTGGGAACTCAGGTTGTTTGGGTGGGGGACAAGTGTCCTCCATCTCACTGGCTCTTTTTCTTTAAACATACAAACTTTCAAACAGTAATTCTTCTGACAGCCATTGCAGTTTGGCTTGTGGGGTCCCATGATTGTTACATCCATCGGTAAACATTAGGTACACATGCTAAATTGAAGGGATTGATTCTTTCATCTGGTTTTGGTACCTAATGATAAGGGAGTATTGTGTTCTGTCCATGCAGAAAGCCTGGCCTCGTTCTTTCTAAACAGCTGTGCAGAACTCAATTGTTTCCTTGTGTAGATGAAGCACAATTTATTCAACTAGACTCTTCCAGATAGGCTTTCATATTATTTACCATCTTTCATTTTTACAAACATTGCTGAGCTAAAAACATTTGTCATTTTGCCAAATATTTCTTTGGGATTAAGGTGACATTGCTGGCTCAAAGGACGCATGTATTTAAAAATTAACAACCTAAGTGTGTGTTTTCAGATAGACTCTCCTAATGTTAGAGATAGTAACAGCCCCATGCCAAATACTCAAGCCTATCCCCCCCTCCACTTCTGCTTATGCATTTATCAAGGAAACAGACTTATATCTCATTTTTGAATTGCATTTTTAATTTATGTTTTAATTAGCATAAATTAAAGTTTTATTTGTTGAGATAGGGTCTCTCTACATAGCCTTGGCTGTTCTGGAACTCAGTGTAAACCAGGCTGGCCTCGAACTCACAGAGATCCACCTGCCTCTGCCTTCCAAGTGCTAGGATTACAGGCATGCACCACTATGCCCCGTGGGTTGTATTTTTTAACAAGAGAAGTGGAGTATATTTTGTGGATCTCAATTTCCTCTTTGTGGCTCATACCCTGTGTTTCTCTGCTGGGATGTCTTTGTGGAATCCTGAGGCATTTACATCCTTAGCTTGTACTTGGACAGATTCCATCGGCAAGAAGAGCTTTGCACGTGGGGCCTTTGATTACCTGCATGCAAGGTTACCAGTGACCAGAGATTGGAAGGTCAGATTTAATTATTCCTTCATGAATTCGGGCGATTCATTCATTTATATAGAAATTATTCCTGCAATAATCCATCGCTGCACTGTACTCATTAATCATTTTTCATGCCGTTATTGAGCATCTGCTGTCTATGAATGTCAGGTCTCAAGGGGAGGGGGGGAATCAGTTGTAGCAATCAATGTCTGTCCCGCCCCCAGTGAAGGAGATCAGATTGGCCCTGGGAAGAGTGGGATTTTGAGGTGCCCAGGTGGGAAGATTTTGAGGACAGTGACAATGACACTTCCTAAAGGCTTCCCAGAGGTAGGGTTGGAGAGAAAGGGTCCCAGAGGAGACACAGTGTGGGTGTGTAGCGGGGAGGACATCACAGGTGGAGATGAAACAGCCTAAGCAGAGGCGGCTGGAGCAGACACTTCTCGGAGAGGATTAATAGCAGATAAGGGGTTGGGTAGCAGTGTGAGTGGCTTTGTTAGCGCCCCTCTCCCCTGCGGCTACCAGGAGTTAGGGTCAGGCCTTAGGAGATTGTACGGTGGGCGTCGGTCACAAGAACAGATTGCAAGAAAAGCGACCAAGGAGGAGGTGGCAAGGGGAGCTGGTGTCAGGACACCCCCAACACCTCCAGGAGAAAAGGTGCAGGAGCCTAGGGTAGAGAGGAGAAACCTGGGCTAGTTCTACTGCCCATGGGGGCCCTCTTCTGAAAAGAGAATGGGTTTTAGAAAGTGCAGAAAGCAGATTGTCCCATAGCAGGGAACTCTTTGTGATTCCATGGCTCACTAGATTCTCCCAGAATCTGGTTCCAAGGGAGGTGTGGGGACCAGAGGCAGTGACAAAATTCAGGTGAAGGCAAGACAGCAGGAGAGCTGTTGGGGCACTTGGCTCCATTCGACTTCATTCCTTTCGGCAGCTGCAAGCAAATCCGCTCAATGCAGCCCATGTTTTTGTGGACATAAACAGTATTATCAGGACCCTCCCCGAGCTTTGAAGTTTGAGCATTCCTGACCATCGTTCTTCGGGGGAGTTTCTCTGTAGTGTAAAGGTGCCTGCATCTTAGATTTTGAAGGCTTTAGTCAAATAGCTCTCCCTAAATATGCTTTTATTTTTCAGACAACTAATCCGAGACTCAGGATGTTGTATCATTTGCCCCTGGCTATTAAGTGATGTAATTTTTATCAGAATTTGGGCCTAGGTGGATCCATCCTTTACTTCTCCTCGCTCTTTATGTTCTAAGTTCCTAAAACCCTTTCCGCTGTTTAATTTTTATTCTTTTGTGGTCCTGCATAGCAACCAGCAAGCAAAATCATTCAATGGAAGGTTCTTCAGAACCTGTTCATGGAAGGGCTAAGGAGGTGGCTCATTTGGCACAGTGCTTGTCATTCAAATGTGAGGATCTGAATCCAGATACCCAGCACCCCCATAAAGAGGCAAACATGACAGTGTCTGCTTGTAATCCCAGCACTTCGGAAGTGGAGACAGGCACATCTCTGGAGCTCTCTGACCAGCCGGCCTAGCCAAAGCGGTGAGCTCCGGATTCAAAGAAAGACCCTACCTAGTAAGCTAAGGTGGAAGCAATTGAAAAAGACACTTGATATCCACCTCTGCCCTCTATACACATGTGTATAATACACATACATATATACATACATACATACACACACAAGAGAGAGAGAGAGAAGTGGGTGAGGATATACTATATTCTCTCTCTATACACTATATTCTACTATAGCATTAGCGCTGGATGAGGAGGTGACAGGTCCCCCGAACTAGAGCAGGTGGTGACAGCTTACAGTGGTAAAGAAACAGGTTGTGTTACAGCCCAGCTAAGAAGGTACCCTAGGGACTTCCTTGGAGGAAAATTGGTAGCATCCAGGCAGTTGCACCTTCATCCGGAAAACAAAACAAGAAAAGACAACCTTGACAAGGAATTATGAACTTGGAATTCTTCCCATCAACTGAGCTAACTTGGCTTCTTGCGACATCTCTGCCCCAAAGGGGCGACAGGGGACAAAGAGAGATGCTGCCTTCAAAAGTTCTGCTTCTTGGCCCCATTGGATTCACCACAGCTCCTGGCTTCTCTCCCTTCCTGCCTCCCAGTTGATACATGTAGTCTGGAAGTGACAAGTCATGAGTCAAGGAGCCTCCCTCAGCAGTACGCAGCCTGCCCTGGGTGGTGGCCTGGAGTCTGCTAGCCTGGGAAATGGAACAAAGTGACTCAACCTGTCATCATGTGTGGAGTGAGGGTGCTCATACACCTAGTCAGAGGGGTGCTGGAGGATCAAATGAAATCATCACTTTTTCCCGTTTCCCAGACTCCCCAGAGTGCTGAGGTGACAACTTCTGACATCTGGCGCAGAGGAAGTGAGGATAAAAATAATGATACTCTTAAAGAACGCTAACCACGAACTAGACAGAGTTCAAAGACCCCCCCCGACTAGAGACCAGGTAAATATAGACCAGACTTCTTTTCCAAGTCTTGATGTGTGCTGTGTTAGCTAGCTATTGCTCCCTGTCCCAGTTTGCTTTCTATTGCTGTGATAAAGCACCGTTACCAAAAGCAATGTTTTATGTGTGGGGGCATTTTGCTTGCATGTATGTCTATGTACTAAATACATGCAATGCCTGTGTACGTGAGAAGGGGGCACTGGATCCCCTGGCTCTGGAATAACAGATGACTGTGACCTGCCTTGTGGGTGCTAGGAATTGAACCTGGGTCCTCTCAAAAAGCAGTCAGTGTTCTTAACCATTGAACCATTGAACCACCTCTCTAGTCCCAACTATTGATGCTTTTGGTGATATTGCTGCCTTTAGGGAAAGAGATGTCATAAGAACCCAAGGTAATGCAGGCGATGGAAGAACCCAGATCTGATATTTCCTTATGAAAGATTTTTCTGGAATAGCTGCTTTTCCCTAGAGAAAGAGACAAAGGTGGAAGCTACAATGTCTTTCACGATGGCACTATGGAAGTGACATGATCTTTATTTCATGACATACGAATGACTCCATGGGTCAGTGTAGGGGAACCTGTAGAAGGACAGGATTCCAGGAGGCAAGTATCCCTGGACCATTTTGAGGACTGGTTCCCTGTGTATGAACTCCCTTGACTAGGGATGCACCAGGGATGCTTAGTTGAAAGAGACAGGTAGAGAAGAAAGTACTCAGGGTGGGAGGCTCACATTCCCATGAGCACTGCTTCCAGAAACAGAGTTCCATGTCAGCATCAGCACCAGGGCAGTGGTGATGTCTCTAGGATGGGAACCTGAAAGAGGTGGCTTAGGAATTATTCACGGCCATTGCTTCTAGGTTTGACAGTTCAGGTCTGTGGATGAGTCTGTGAATCACCAAGCATACGGTAGGTAGGCTCAAGCAGCTTAAATGGTTAGAAAGAGTTCTGTCATCTGCAGTGTTGGTGTAGGAGTTCCTTCCTTCTATGTTTTGCTTGTATTGGTTAATGAATAAAGAAACTGCCTTGACCTGATAGGGCAGAACTTAGGTAGGCGGGGAAGACAGAACTAAATTCTGGGAGGAAGAAAGCAGAGTCAGAGAGACGCCATGGATCCTCTGGAGACAGACGCTGGGAATTTTACCCGGTAAGCCACTGCCACGTGGCAATACACAGATAAATACAAATGGGTTAAATTAATATGTAAGTCATCTGCAATGACTGCTCTATGGTTCGCAGAACATAAGCTGTGTGTCATTTTTAGTGGTTGAATATAGTGAGCGTGAGAGTTACCAGCAGAATGTCAGTGGTCCTGGTACCCCAGCACCTTAGAGTTTGCCAGCTTAGCCATGGAACCCTAGACAGAATGGGTGTGATCGTCACTTTATCCCAGTGACAAAGTGCCCCAGGGCAAACAGCTTAAAAGGGGGAGAATGATTTTAGTTCACAGCTTTGGAGGCTTCTCCATGGCTGACTGGCTCCATTGCTTTTAGGCCTACAATGAGACAGAACATCATGTAGCAGAGGAGGGGTGGAGAGGAAGAGGAAGGAGCTGGATTCAAGATATGTCAAAGGGCCGGGTGGTGGTGGCGCACGCCTTTAATCCCAGCATTCGGGAGGCAAAGGCAGGTGGATCTCTGTGAGTTCGAGGCCAGCCTGGTCTATAAGA
>LOJH01022491.1:0-20106 GCA_001685095.1 Ellobius talpinus
CTCTGCTCTGCCAACACCTTGCCAGGTCCAAGAGACACTGGACAGTTCCACACCCCAAATCCTGGACAGGAGTGAAGCAATCAGCTACCCCTGGATGTGACCAGCACCCAGCTTTCTCAGGTCCCCCAAGACTTTGATGCCCACAAATAAGCAGGAAGAATTCTCCCCCTTTTTTATTATGAGAGAAAGATGTAAATGTTATCATTTTGCTGACCTTCCCTGTCACCTGGGTACCCTGTCCCTTTAAGAGACAAGCTCCACCCACCCCAATCCCCCCCACTCCTGCCGAGGCAATTTGATCTCAATCCCCCTCCTTTACCTCTTTCCTCTATAATCCCCTTACCCATTAAATAAACTCTATAGTCAAGCTCTCTCTGCATGGTGCATCTGTCTGTCTCTCACCTGCCACGGTCTCGCACCCGCTAGGGGTCCTGCGAGGGTTATACTGCTATGAATGATACCATACGAATGAGAACAATGTCTACTAGTAAACACACACTTGTAGGTGTGTTCATGTGTTCATGGTCAAATAGGAAGTATCCAGTAAAAAGCACACTGTACACAACCATGGCCATCTTCGTTTGAGGGTAGGACTAAGTCTATAGCCATTCTCCAGAGAAATCTCAGAATCAAATTTGAGGAAACCACAACAATACAATTATGCCTTGGAAATTAAGTAGTTTTTGTTTTGTCATTTAAAATGAAGCTTATATCATAAAATTTCATATAAAGAATATAATTTTGCATTACTTTATTCGGCTTATTGTGAAAGCACATGGATTCAATTTTTATTGGCACATAGAATAAGAATATTTACTTACGACAACTTGTCTTCCTAAACTCACAAATTAGCCTAAATTTTCTAATTTTCCATGCAGAATGTTGGGCACATTTCCAACGGAATGTGGAAAAAAGTACACATGCTACTTTCAGGCCTGTAGATTAAAACAATTGAAAATGCCAAAATTTACTGCATGATCAGAATCCAGGTTCCTGAATGACAAGGCCATGCTCTTATCTTTGGTGAATTATGACATCTCACATTTTAAATTTTACAGTGCTAAACAACTCAGCTTTGAAAGTACTTTGTTACAGCCTTCAAACAACATACATTAACGCAACAATTGCTTCTCATGAACAGAAATGTGGATATTTTGTTAATTACAGGTAGGAGTCAGCTTGTGAGATACAACATTCTGGAAAAGCATGGTGATTCACTGTTCATGTTGCTGCATCATAAGAAGCTCGTGAAAAGTGCATATTCCCCCAAATGACTCCATTTGACCTACTGGATGAGAATCAAGCAAGGCATACATGTTTGTCACTTTCTGGAGTTTTATGGCTCTTTCCTCATTGCTTTGGATCCATTTGATTTACTTTATTGAACTGGGTTATTTAAGGTTTACTCATTTTATAGATTTTTAAATCAACATGCAATCCAATGAAACAGTTTAGCTTTATAGTTTTATGAACTGCACACATTTTAGTTTTGTACAGTAACCAGCCAGATAAAAATGGGGACCAGTTTCTCCAAAATGCTGGCCTTGAAGTCACTTCCTTAAGCCCCCTTTGATCACGAATTTCTCATTGCTACAGTTTTGTGTTTGGGATAACGCCACAGAAACAGAAGCATATAGTAGGGAAGCTGTGAAGACACCATTTCATATTCATGTGAATGGGCGGGAGCATATGTCAAGAGTGTATGTCTTTTTATAGACGTACAGACCTCCTACAGTTTGCTTTCTATTCCCTGTTGAAGGTTGTTGAGTTCTGTGTCCAGGGATTGTGAATGAAGCTGCTATAAAATATTTAAATGTTTTCTGTGGTAACCTAACTTGTTTTCCCTGGGACAGGCTACTGGAAATGTCAATATTATAGATGTGCTGGAGGGAACTGAGTTTGGAGGGGGTTGCTTTGCAGCATTCCCACCAGTACTCAGCGGATGCTGAGCATCTTCTCTCTGCCTTCCCTGACCTGTGCCAACCCAAAGTTGCTAGATCTCCTCTGGGGAAGGGGAATACTCCTCCTGACTAAGAGCTATTGCCTTAGGAGCACAAGAATATCTACTACCACTTTAGTGTGAACTTGCTATAGATAAATGTCACCTTTTATCTTGAAATGTCTCTATTCACATTTATGAAACAAATTTTCTGTCTACAGAATTCTAATTTAGCTGTTGTTGCAGCACATTTAAATGCCATTACATTTTCTTGATTTTAAAAAAATTGATTTTTGAGATCATAATTTGTTTCTTCCTTCCGTCTCCCCCCTCTAAACTCTCCCATAGAACCCTCCCCACTTTCCTTCAAACTCATGGCCCCTCTTTTTCACTAATTGTTATTGCATGCATGTATGTATATGAATAGGTATACATATTTCTCAGTATAAACTGCTCAGTCTGTACAATGTTACTTGTATGTATGTTTTCAGGGCTGACTCTGGCACTAATCAACCATTTGGTGTGTTCTTCCCTGGGAAAGGTCACCTCTTCTCCCAGCTTTCCTCAGTTGTGTATAGTATTATGTGTTGAGCTGAGGCCTCCTGACATTTTCCCCCTGTACAGTCCACTGGTGTCATCCTTGCTCAGTTCACATTTTGGCAATCACATTGGTGAGACTTTATGGGTAAACCGTCTACATTTGTTTTCCTTTCTTTAGTCTGGAGGCAGGAAATCACTTTATATAGTCCTGACTGGCCTGGAACTCACTATATTTTATGCATTGAAAAATTTGAAATTATTGCAGGTGAATCATACTTTTTCTAGTTAGCTATTAAATTATGATTTCCTGACTCAGACTTAATTTCAAATTAGTGATTATTATATCTAAGATAAATCTAAGGCCTAATTATTTCAACATGATTTTCCTGTAAACTTATTTTCTTACCAAAGCAATGCACTTCACTTAAAACAGAGAAAAGCAGAAAAACAACCAGAGATCTCAAGTTGACTGACCAAATTTGGTATGTAACTATGGTTTAGCCCTTTCTAAGTTTACACACACACACACACACACACACACACACACAGAGAAATTGTTATAAAATTTTAAAGACAGTCACCATAAATTGAGTAGCTAAAAACTCCTATGTGCTCGTGGTTTCAGGATTTTTGGTGGTGAGGAGTGTGAGCCCTGCTCCACTGGGTCTTCTGCTCAGTCTCCAAAGGCTGCAGTCAATGTGCCAGCCAGAGCTAGGATCAAATCTGAGAGCTGTGCTCCTCTCCTAGGCTCACTGGTTGTGGGTAGAATTCAGTTCCCAGCTGTTGCAGAATGGCGAGCCCTCAGATCCTCGACGCTGTCCCACAGCCTCTGGTATAAGGTGTTCTCTATAAATAAGGCAGTCTGCGTTTTCTAGGACAACAGGATCTCTGCTGTTTTGAACTGTTCTGACTGCTTCTATGTTTGACCGCTCAAGACTCCTTGATGAGGTTCACCTGCTTTGGTCAGGGCCATCTGGGATGAACTCCTTTTGAAAGTCTAACTTAATGTCAAGTGACTATGAATTTTCATTACATCTGCAAAATCTAAGAAACCTGGTAACACAAGGGAGGAAGTAATAGCCAAGAGTCACTGGTTTCAGCTATATTCAGCGGGAAGGGATCTGGCACCAACACGAATCTCAGGGATCACTTTAGAAGTCTACCTACTATAAATAGCATGTCTTAGTACCATTTCTGAGTTTTTCTTCCACTCAGTTCTTACAGTTTGTTTCAGAAACTTGTACAATATCATACTGGCATTGTAGCTTCAACAACCCAAGTTTTGAAATTGTACTTGCCTTTCATAAAATAAGAAATCTATTAAGTGTAATATCCACTCACAAAACTATTTTTTAAGATTTTATAAAGCATATTCGCTCTGGATTAACACTTTTTTTACCCTGTAGGTAAAAATACAAAGATGGGGTTCTGTTTCCTTTGCTTAAATGGGACAATGGTCACTGCTGAAGAGTGGCATGTTTCATTTACAAGGAAGGATGGGGGAAGTGACAGGGAGGATGGGAAAAGGGGTTCATTCGTCGCTGTCAGCGAGGATATGTAGCTTTATCATCACTGTGCACTGCGTGCTGCTCAGGTCACAAGGCAGCACATGCCATGAGTGGCCAGAGACAGCTGAAATGAGCAAGCCTCACTGTTTGGTGGTCTCAGGGTAAAAACTGGTCGAATTTTCTAGATGATACACATCTTTGTTAAGGGTTAAAGATATTTTGTGCCCTTTGATTAAAAAATTAGATTTAATTTTTAAGATTACTTTCTTACAAGTATGTCTGTGTACCATGTGCCTACCTGGTACCTGCAGGGATCAGAAGAGGGCATCAGATCCCCTGGAACTAAAGTTATAGACAGTTGTGAGCCCCACGTTGGTGGGGGCGGGGGCTGGAAACTAAACTGAAGTCCTGTGTAAGACCCTCAAATGCCCCATCTCTCTAGCCTCCTCCTTTTATTTTCAAAATTAGATTTTTTGACCCTTATTGATAATTCCAAGTACCTTATCCATTTTAACAGCAGAAACAGCCAATTATAATTTATTAAAATAAGTTCATCACAATTTTGCCTGTTTGAAAATGTTGTAAATATATTCAAAACTGTTCCAGTGTTGTAAGATCGTAAACATTGTCTTAGGAAATTACAAAGAATGGTAACTATGTTAGCAAAACTATGAAATATCTTCATTCAGTTTTCAAATACAAAAATATATTGTTTTATGCAACACTGAACAGTTAAGGCCAGAACACTTCAAGGAGGGTTGGAGGTACAATATTTTGGAAACTGCTTGTTAAGAATATTAACATAAATAAATATGAAAACTGTTCATAATTTCCAAATCAAGCCAAACATAGATTTTTATCTTTTTAAAACAGTGTTATTAGGAAACTTCCTTCAGAAGTCATAACATTTTTCAAGTATGAAGAACAAATGTGCTCGGTGACCATGGAAACATAAACATACATTTATAGTATCGTACAGGATTTGGACTTTCCCTCCATATTTCGTGTTGCAGTATTCCGAAGATTTTGACCCATGTGGCTCTGGTTGGCATCTTTCTCATCTCTTTGTAAGGCTATTTGATCTCCTATTGGCTTTATCTCTGGAAGTAGGTCATTAGTATTCTGCATCATTTTCTGACCTGTCAATGACATCCGGTTAAAGAAGGAAATCTAGCAAAAACACACAAACAAAAAGATTTCATTTCAGTAAGTGAAGTATTCAGAAAGCACACAGGAAGTAATTGTTAACAGGTATGAGCATAAATTAATCACATTTTAAGGTACATACATATACAACAATATGTCCTTAGTATCTATACAAATTTTCCCATTTTATCAGAAAGCCATGTTGACAAAAATTAGACCTTTCATGATATACCTTTCAACACTAACAATATCTCCAGAACATATCATCATGGTTCTTCAAGGGTGAAATCACTCAGTGTTAACATTTAATGTAAGAAGACTGGATCATTTGGGGACTTCTGGTATCACTGGTGTCCCTTAACTTCAAATCATTTCTGCTGTGATATTCTAGAAAAGGAGGTCATACCTCCATATTCCTGAGACCAGAAGCTCTCAGAAACTGTTAGGCTTGCCAAATGAAGGCTGTGTGATGCTTGTAGGCCTGAGTCATCAGTGCGAGAGATGGAGGGGCTGCTCTGGGATGCCAGCACTGGGACATGCAGAATATAGATGACAGATAAAAATACCAGGGATTCTTGGCAGACACAGAAGGGTGTTTAAGAAAGGCTTATGAGTAGCAATGAGTGAGAGGCAGGCAGATGTGACAAGCTGTCGCTGAGGACTGAGGTTTGTAGGGCCAAAATTGGAAAACTAAGGCAGCTTGGAGGAAAGGACAATATAATAACAAGGGCCTATGGGGTCGTGTGCAGGAGACAGCCGGGAAGACCATCGTCTGAGGACAAAGGTCTCATCTGACTTAGGACCTTTGAAGATTTATCCTGGAAGAAATCAGTATCTTTCAAAGAGCTATCATAAAAATAATGCTTTTGACGAGATGTCAAAACTAGGAAAAACACAAGAAATGAACATTTTATGAGGCTGTATGCACCTCTTTTAGAAATCAAAATGAAACTAATAATAGTAATTTCCTTTTAATCTTAAGATGGAGTTAACTAAGTAAAATGCAATCTATAAAGACTTCTAGCAGGAGGTTTATGAATTAAAATGTAGGTACCCCTTTACTTGCTAGGGGTACCCATCTTGAAAAACTCACTAAGTTAGGAAAGTGAAACTTTCTAATATGTAGGTAATTTCTCAAAAATTTAAAGACAATCCCTGTGGGCCCTAAAAAAAAAAGGAAGAAGCAAACTTCGGGGGTGAGCATTTGTAAACCTTTCAGCCTAGCTCCTGGGATTTTAAGAACTCTGAGTTCACAAAATGTAGGAGATTAGACAGAGTCAACCCTCTCACGATGTGGGACTTCTTAAAGGACTGTTTACGGAAGTCCACATAGAAAGAGCAGGAGAAAACTAAACAGCATATGCCACTTGGCTTTTGAATGACAAGAAACATGTTTTGCTGAGGTAAGCTTGAAGTTTGTGTGACCAATGTGGGCAGGGAACCCTTAAAAGGGACATTAGCCTAAAACCGTTTCAGATCTAACAGACAGGCGAATCAGAATTCTCTATGGATGGACTGACACTTAGCTGGGCTTGGGATTTACATGCAATTGTCCTGATTGAACATGCATTCAATCCAAATTTCAAAACACATACAGAAATAAGTCACTATTATTAGTAACTGAGCCAAAGCAACACATAGATTTTTGGCTTTGGAGGATGGCTGACATTAAAATTGAGAAGTAAAAAATAGAAAATGAGCATGATTGATTTATTTAAAGCAGAAAATACAACAATTTTGAAGTAGAATAAACATAAATTCACTTAAGATTAAAGGAGAAAAAAGGCTGGAGAGATGGTGAAGGAGCATTTGTTGTTCTTACAGAACAAATAGTAGCTAAAAGTCTATAACTTCAGTCCAATGGATGTGATGCCATGTTCTGGTTTCTGAGGGCACTGAAAACAAGTGGTGCAGAGACATGCATGCATGCAAAACACATGAAATAAAAAGAAATAAATCTTTAAAAGAAATGGGATTGGAGAGATGGCTCAGCACTCAAGAACATGTGCTATTCCTTCAGAGGACCAGGGTTCAATTTCCAGCACCCATACAGGCTCACAATCCTCTGATAACCAACCAGTTCCGGGGACTCTGATGCCCTCTTCTAGCCTCTATGGACAATACATGCATATGATGCATGCAGGTAAAATGTTCATAAACAGAAAAGAAAAATCTTTTTTAAAATGTAAAAAAACATTGAAATTAGTACCCAAAAGGTATGCTAAAAATCAGAACAGTCTCAGCAAAAGAGGAAATATAAAGTCAATAAAAAGCAGTAAATTGCTCAACGTATCAAGAGACATAATAAATATTAAATTGATATTAAAACACAAATAAGAGAAAAATATTTATGTCATCTTCTGAAACGGAGGTAAAACGTTCAAATACATAACAGAAAACAAATTTTTTATAGATAACAAATTTTAAAAATATAAATTAAGTGACTTCTCAAATTCATGGAAAAATAAATTTCCACTAAAGTAAAATAAAGAATACATATATAGGCCTGCTACAACAAACAAAGACAGTTTAAAAACAAGCACAGATAAAACTGCAGGTTAAATACAAAGCTCTCAACAATTATGCAAAAATAATATTTATTTTGCAGTGCTGGGAAAGGAATACGGGGTCTCAAGCATACTAGGCAACTGTTCTACCTGAGCTATACCTCTAATCTACCTCTAAAGTAATATTCTTATAGCAGCAATTGCAACAGGCACAATAGTGGCCAACTAGCCATACTATATATCACTCAAGAACTAGGATTAAACAGAAATACACTCAAGCCAACAGAAAATGGAAAGCGTGAACTATCATAAGACATCTATGAAAAGAACTTCCAAAAGATTCTTCGGGGTTCATAAGGATCCCAGAGAGAACATTTGAGAAGTAAAAAGCAACGGTAAGCAAAGCACATGGTATCAAAAGCACATAACAACACAGTACGTGACACTAATAAAATCAAACACTGCGCTACAGTAGTTGTAAAATGGGAAAGAAGGGGTGGCAAGGCAGAAAAGTATTTGAAGATTCTGCTATTATTTGAGAAAAAGATAAGAACATTGGTTAGTTCCAGACATTAGGTATGCATGGAAAATATTCAAAGTAAAAATCCAGCTTTTCAGGCTATTTACAATGGACCCATCTAAAATACAAGTAAAAGATAAGGGTAAAATATTTCTACCAGGCAAATAATAACAGCTAACTTAGTAAAAACATGAACTACTACTTTAAACCCTTTGCATATTGGGGGTTATAAAACTCATGAAGGAACTCATAGGATGTAGATCAACTTAGGAAAAGTAGAATGGAACTTCAACACCTCAGTCCTAACACCAAAACGCAAAATTCATTTCACTTACCTTCTTGGACTTTTTTATGGGTTCACTAGCTCCCAGAATTTCCGAAGAACCACTCTTTATACGATCATACAGGTGTCCTACAATGGGATATATGTAAAAATATTATCCTAACTGAAGAGAAAGCAATGTCTCAATGTTTTCAGGAAAACGCTATTAACTCTGAGCTGTGAGATAATACAAAAAGAGCTCACCACTGGAGAAGTGGGCAATGTTATACCACACAATTCTGAAAACTGGAGTCATAATGGTTAGATGCCCAGAAACTTAACCAGTGCAAAAATATTCAGATTATGAGTATCCAAATATTTCCTACTATGAAGAATTATCAGGAAATGTTAGCGATGTGAAATATGTACTAGAAATACTAGAAGAAAACATGAAAATCTAAAGTGTTTTAAAAGCCCTGAGGGCAGGGGGCATCCACTCATGTATGTATGCTTGTGTGTAGGCCAGAGGACAATGGTCCACGTCTTCCTCTATGCTCTCCATCTGAAGTTCACTGACTGGGCAACATTAGCTACCAGAGAGCTTGAGAGAATCCTCATGCATCTGCCCCCACCCCCACCCCAGGAATACTGGGGTATGTCACCACACTTTTTAATGTGGGTGTTTCAAGTACAAATTCAGGTCTTCATGATTACATGGCCAGGGCTTTAATGACTGGGCTACTTTCCTGGGCCCTACATTACTGATTTTATTAACCCTGTTTTATTTTGATTCTTTGGACTAAAATGAACATGTTACTTTTGATGTTTCAAGTTAATCCATATATTATATAGCATAATAATAATCTTTAAGAGAAAACTCATGATGCATTGTATTCTATTGGTTGGATATGAGCAACCATTTGAAGCTTATATTTATTTTTTTGATACAACTGCCTACATTCTAAGAATCCTTAAGGATGATAATACTTTAGCATTTTACTAAACATAATCTAAAACTTAGTATTTTGTAGAAGTTAAAAGAACAAAACAACTGAGGAAACTATTTTTTTCCTCTTTAGTTCTTATTTTATTTCTTCATTTCTGAGGTACTGGGGATCAAACCCAGGGTCTTGACTATGTTTGGCAAGTATTCTACCACAGAGCTGCATGCCAAGTCCATGAACAGTTCTTTCTAATGAGAACACAGTAAAGTGGTGATGTAAAAACCTAACAGTCTTAAAGCACAAACACAGATGGTTTGCATCGAAAACACAAGGTACAATCACAGTCTCTGTATTATGAGCACCTGTTGCTACACTAATAGGCTTAAGAATAGCTATTTCTTCAATGCCGATGGTGACATTAAAGACACAGGTCCAGGTTCTGGGGGAAATAACTGGACTCCAGGATAGACCAGTCATATTACCTTGTCGCTAGTTTGACAGAGATTAGGTTGGGATTTGAGGCAAAGGTCCAACTTAATAATAGTTGAGTGGGAAAGGTAGATTTAGTTCTAAATCCCTGAAAAGTGACACATAAGCACCCATGGCAAAGAGTGTAGAGTGGTGGCCCTGAGGAAACTGAGAAGGCAAAAGTAAAAATGGAAAAGCCTATTTCATGGGTCATCTGAAAAAAACATTGTAAGAATCTTCCCTCTTTAAAACTATCATCTATGATTTACTTCTTACCTCTGCCATTCTATGTACATTTCAGCTTACTTAAGAAAACGGAAATTTCTTTCCACGTATTCACTCAAATGTCCTGGCCAAGTAAGACTATCGTTTGCATTTCTAACACCAGGATGACATGTACCACTTTTTCTCCATTCCTTTTCATAGAATTAGATCATGGATCTCCCAATTTCAAGGTCTGAGAGAAATATGGGAAACAGCTGTAATATTAGAACAGCATTTTTGTCCACATCGTATATCTCTTTGATGATAAAAAAATCATCTTCTTAAGCGGGTTGAGGGGCTGGAGTTGAGCGTGCACACTGCTCTTGTAGAGGGCTCAGATTCAGTTCTCTACATTCACATCAGACAACTTCCAACTCATTTGAAACTTTTGGTCTAGGGGATTTTCTCACAGACCCCCCCCACATATGCATGTAATTAAAAATAAGATGAATTTAAAATGCCATTTTAAAGTCAAATGTGTTCATACCTTTAGGATTTTCATTGTACTCACGAAGGTTCCTTTGCATCAGGCTGACACTCTCTTCCTATAAACAATAAAGAAACAGTATGTCAAAACACATGAACAAAAGAACGTTCCTCCCATATCTGTGCTGTGCTGGCAAACCTAGTTTTGGTTTAGAAGTGCAGTTATAGAACCTGCCTCTCAATAACATAGGCATGTGATAAATGCTTTCCTTTGCTGGGCTCCTATGACATGGGAAGCCTCAGATGTTCAGTGATTGCTAATGTCCTCAGTGACTCTAAAGCAGGCACATGCCTGTAATCCTTGGGAAGCAGAAGCAGGTAGTTCCCAAAGCTCAAAGTCAGTCTGGTCTACATAGCAAGTTTAAGAATGGCTAGGGCTATATAGTGTGATCTTTTCTTTAAAAAATGATAAAACTAAGTTTATGAACTTAAGAAAACTGTATGATTTTATCCTCTATAAGATGACTAAAGAGTGGTAAATGGCACACAATTTCTCTCAAAAATTTACAAGAAATGGATATTTAATGATTTTTTTCTTACTGATCACCAAAACCTAGGCTAATAAAAATTTCCACAAACAGGATTTTTTCCTTCTGTAGGAAACCAATAACTGCTAGAAGTAGTTTTCCCTCAGTGAAAATAAAGTGTCTTGAGAAATAGAGAAACCAAGGAAAAATGACTTCTACATAACAACAGTATTTAAATTCAAAATGGCAGGCACATAGTTGAAAATACATTTACTATCAGCACTGGGAGGTGGAGGTGGAGGCATGGGGATGAAGAGTGCAAGGCCATCATCTGTTATATAGTGAGCTTGATGCTAACCTGAGCTATGTGATACTACTGAAAAAATAAGAAAAATGCAAATACAGTATCTTAAAAGTATACATTCAAATATAAGGTTAACTATATTTTGGTAGTTTTTTCTGTTAGGAGAAAGAGAATGATTTTTTAAAGAGTTTTACAGAGCAGGAATGAATACTTCATTAACTAGAAACCATGACTAAGTCAGTGTTTGATGAAAGTAGTCTGAAAGGCAAAAATGAACACACCATTTCCATTTGGGTTTCAGCATCTTACACATCCGAAATTAATCTGATCATTGTTGGCAGAATCTCGACTGTATCAATGACAAACAGGTTATGAACTCAAATATTGCTGTAACCTTATGCATTTACATGTGTATATGTATCAATATATGCACATAACACAAGCCATTTCTGCCACCAGCAGCTAGGTTCCCAACTTTTTATCATAAGCATTTCAAAACAGATACCCAACTTTCTGGTTCACTTCTCAAGAGTACTATCTGTGCCCATTTCACTCAGGTAGGAATAAAATGCTAATCACAGTGTAGCAAGTGTGCTAGCAAGTTCTTAGACTAGACAAACCTACTTTTTCAGTTTATGAATGAACTGACACATAGATATATTTCTGCTCCCATAGGAAACTACAATCTACCATCTCCTTTCTCTTAGGTGTGATCTCTGTACATAAGCCCTTGTCATCATACCTCTTTAATGATATCATCTGGGTTGTCATCGAAAGCATCAACAGTTTCTGAGCCTTCTGTTTCAGGAAGCCCATCTTCAGGCAAACTTTCTTCTTCTCCGGGTTCCTTGTCTTTTTCCTTCCTTTCTTCTATAATGCCTTCTACATTTGGGGCACCAATTTGCTCATCCATGTCTCCTGGTTCTGGCTTCACAGTTTCTGAAAGCAGCTGATCCTGTGACAAAGGTGATCATAAAGATTTCCTTTTCTTAATGAATAAAGATGCTGCTGCTGTAACTTATATGCGCTTAATGAATGTTTCCACTATGAAATCACATTTAGAAGATGAATAAATGAACTACTGTAGAATGCACGGTGAACATCAAGATACTACATCACTGAGGATTCTATGGCTGTTGCTCTGTGTATGTCTGCTGTTGTATGACAATGCCTAGTGTTCCTGAAAATCTGTTAGTAATATGAAATAGATTTTCTTGACTTTTTCCAAAGAATGATCTTAAGCTTGGAAGAAATTTAAAAAGATTTTTTCCTTACTATAGCATTTTAATAAAATCATATCTATGTATTATACTCATTTTCTACAACAGGGATTTAGAGTCCCCTCCACACCAAATTTATACTTCATTCATATTTATGAGTGAGGTAAGCTATTTATAACCCAGAAAGAAATATAATGAACACATTTTAAATGCTACTAAACATGGTATTTTTCACTAAAAGTCACATAAATTATAGCACTTTGAACATATTATAAACACATCTGGAGGACTACTATAAACCACAGAAAACACTTACCTTTAAAATTGAGATAATTTAGGAGAGACTGGCAGAATACTGTCATTTTATAAAAAGAAAAGGTAAAGTTTAAGTACATTCTTAAAAATATAGTCTGGAATGGTCAAGTCTATGTCTTGTGTTAGGACGATAGTGACGAAGTGAATGGGTCAGACAAGTGCAACTCAACCATCACTTCATTGGTCACACACCACAGTGAGCTCTGCTCTTTGGTTTGTCTCAGGCCAATATTCCTTGTATTTCTTGTGAGGGATATCAAAAAAGTCAATATTCCTTGTGATGTTTCAGTTGGCCACAATATTCCAGATCTTATCACTATAAAATGGGTCAATGTACCAACTCACTTTTTCTATCTTCATCTCCCAAGAAGGCTGTTCTGTGCCTACCAGAAACAGGCATGGGACTGCAGTGACCAATGAAGATAGGGTACCCCTGGGCTAAAGCTTTAGGACAGTGGAGGGTTAGAATTTAGTGCTCAATGATGATGAGGCCCCCAAGAAAGGGTTCTTTAGAGAGAAGGGGAGGGAGAGGTAAATACATTAAGGCGAGAGGAGTGTAAACTAATGATAAGGATGTCTGAAAAAGTCAAAAGAATCATACTATTAATTATCCAAAAGAATGTACAATACAGGTATACTTACATAGATTAAATGAAAATTTCTCATTTGGGCTGACAATGCTCCCTCTGAGAGTCAGAGATCACCTAACAAAATCCCCAATACCAGCTCTCCTTTGAGTTTTTGCTCAGGGCTGTCCAAAAGACTCCCAAAACATTCAGGCTGTTGCTAATTCCCCTGGTTGCCCCCCAGAGGTAGAATGTTCCTATTGCTGAGGACACCAGAATTTCAGGGCCTTAGAGGCCTCAGAACTGGAACTAATCTGCATGTCCACTCCCTGAGGACTAGCTTACACAGTACCAGAAGGCACCAGGCAAGTTTCCAAAGGAAGGAAGTAACCAACAGTCTCTAATAGCACGTGCTCAACAGGATGGAAACCATGTCTGATACTGGAAACTTAGTGAACCACTCAGTGCTAGTGAAGTCATAGATACTGGAGGGCAACCTATAACCACTACTTTACTAAACTAACAATCACTAACAGCAGAATAGACTTTGTCCTAATACCCACAGATAAATGCAGCCCTCACCATTCATTAAGGAAACTTCTCTTAGCAATAGATGGAGACTATTACAGAAAACCACAACCAATCAAAATCCAGTGTTGTGGAGTCCGGTCCCAACAGGTATATCTATAACACACTCCCACACCTAAGGCCCAGGGAACATTTTGGAAGAGAGGACAGAAAGACCAAAAGAGCCAGAGGATCAGGGAGGCTGCTCTGAGACTGTGCCTCTAAGTAAAGTGAGAAGCAGCACCCACAATGTTCCATCAACATGACAACTTAAACAAAAATACCAGCAGACATGCCAAAATGAACATGAGGCCTCAACTCTACACAAAGAACAAGAGGCAGCTAAGAAATCCACAGAGTAGAATTAGTCTCCCCAAGGAAAGTGCACACCCATTGGTTATCCAGTACAAATGGTCAGCCCTGAAAACATCCATATGAATACATCCATGAGATTATACAGACTTGGCAGGTTATATTTAGGAATACATATGTATATACATACACATATATGCATATGATAACTATTAATGAAAAAGGAATCCATGACATTGAAAGAGAACAAGGAGTGGTATATGGGATGTTTTGGAAGAAGGGAGAAATATTGTGACTCTATTAAAATCTCAAAAAAGTCATTCTGTAATCAAAATTCTAAAACAGTTTGTGCAAAGTTACAGAGTTTCTTTTAAAGCTTTTTAGCATGCTAGCACACATTGTAGACTTTTTGGAGTGTAACTGTGGAACTTTTCTAAAAAATGAAGATCTTAGAGATTCTTTTAACTGGCCATTGTGATTTGATGCTTAAGGTAACAAACGAGATATTTTAGAAAAGTATCTAATTGTGCACATTAAATTCTGTATTTTAATGGAAAAAAATCAACGTTCCTATGGTTTTTCCATCCTTGTTAGCATTTAGTATGATGCTTTCTCGCTACCGGAAATTGTAACAAGTCTCAGTATCATCTCACTGTTGCTGCAAACAGTGCTTCAGATGGCAAGCTAAATCAGTTATTTTACTTAATTAGCTATTTTTTGCTTAGGTGATTTATAGGGCTTTGTTTTTAAAATAATTTGACTCGAAACAGGCATAAATATATTTAAATATTTTTGTCTTTTTCAAATTATATATTATATATATTTATTATAGAATCTGCTTCATTTCAATACTGGCAATTTTAATTAAACCAAATCATTTGCAGAGGAAGCAAAAATAAAGTCTACAGGCCAGGGTATGTCTACAAGCTGCCAGTTTCATCTCTGGATTCTTATCTTCCTATGACATGACTTCATAAAAAAGTCTTGTTTCTTTCTGCACATAATTCCTTATTTCATTCCTCATCTTTTACTGTAGCTACTCTATATATTCCAGGCTGACTGAGAAGCAAGCCTGCAAAAGTGAATGTACTCTTCAGAGTACTGTACACTGCAGTGGCAGGCGTTTTCTTCTCAGATTTACATTTATTCTATGCCGTTCTCCTTCCTTTTCCTTGATAGACAGTTCATTTCCTTTTGTAGTCATACATTTTATGCTAACCATATGAGTGGAATCAAAGTCTCTGTGCTTCAAGCACTTAAAACTAAACTCTTCCCAATATTTACAAGGGTAATCAGTGAGGGCTGCCTTTGAGGTCATGACTGTAGAGGTCATGACTACAGAGGCTCTGGTCTTCCCCAAATCTGTCCAAATAATTTGAAGGTTGTAAGAGCCATGTTCTCATCACTCACTGATATTTTAAACACTGCAGATGATTTTATTTCCTAAGTTTGCAAAAAGGACATCCTATTCTTATGTTTCATTGTTTGCATCAACTGCAAAATAAAAGTTAGGAAGTCTTATCCTAAATATCTAAATCTCTGTATTGCACATCTTCCTTCCTGACCTGAGAACCATGCCAGCAGCTCTGGCTGATAATTTTCAGAATATTAAGTGTAGTTCAGGTTCTATTTTTGTGCAAGGCAGATTTCTGGGAGTTCTTTTTCTTCCTTTTCTTTTTTTTCTTTTGTTGTGTTAGGTGTAGACCTCCATCAGGCCACCATCCCCCACCCCCGCCTGGCACTGTTTTGATGCTGTCAATTCTTCCTTAAAACCAATTCTTAGCTTAGGTAGAATTCTTTCCCAGAATATACCCCACATCTTTTCTCTAAGTTTTACTCCTCAACTTCATTACTATTCTTTAACTCAGTGGTTCTCAAGTTTCATTCCTAATGGTGCAACCCTTTAACCTCATGCTGTGGTGACCCCAAACATAAAATTATTTTGTTGCTATTTCATAACTATAATTTTGGTACTGTTATGAATAGTAATGTATAAGCATGTATGTATTATTTGATATGTAGGATATCTGATATATGGTCCCCAAATGGGTTATGACAACCCCACAGGTTGCGGACCACTGTGTCTAACTCCTCACTTACTGTTTTCCCTGAATCCTTCCTGAGGCTAGGTACAAGAATGCTTTCACTAGATCTAGTTAACTCGATACATAAGCTAGTGATTGCCAGCAACCTCTACTGAGCTCCAGACACATATGGTGACCTGTACACTGAACATCTGGAGACCATCACAAGCTCGCAAATGCAGAACTGTCGTCCTGGACTGTTTCTACTCCCTTGTTAGCAGTCACAGTGAACAGCAGCACTCTTTCCACCCAGTTCTCTAGGCCAGAAGAAAGCAAGGCTTCACTTTCCTCTTCCCTCCTAGCTACGTCTTTGTCGCAAACCCTCTAATTCCCTGATACACAGCTCCCATCCTCATTCCCACTGCCTATTTCACTTTACCTGGTCTACTATAACTGGCTCCTACCTTCCATACCTGTGCTCCTGCCTGCTTCAAATCATTCTTCAAATTGCCGCCAGAATAACTGTACACAACCTCAAGTGTAGCCACTCTATTCTTTTTCCCTGTAACATCTTGTACGAGCATGTAAGGCCCTTTGCTAGTTAAGTTTTAATCAACATGATTCATTTCAACGTTTCCCTACTCACTCCTGGTAAGTTCATTCTCAACCCTTTCACATAGGAGCTGAAGTTACTCTGCTAACACTCTATTGTACTAATGACTTTTCCTGCTGGCTTCTAGAGTCCTCTGAAATCAGGGGCCATATCTTAAGTCTTACATAGCCAAGACACAAAACTTACCTTTAATTAGTCTATTTTTAAAAAGCAAGCCATCCATGCATTTTGGAACTGAATTTTCATCTTAACCTGACTTTGGCTAAGGACACAGGAGCAGAAAAACAAACAGCACTGTTAAGAAATAGTCAAGCATACAATTAAGAAAAAAACATGCTAAAAATGAAAAGATCATAGCAGAGGTTCCTTGGTGTTTCCAAGTATTCTTTGGAGAAATATATCTTTAGTCTTCCTGCAGTTGTGATGGGGGAAGGGAGAAGAGGTCCACGGGAGGCCGACTGTAACCTGCCCTCACTTGAGGTCTATCTGACTTGAGGAAGACCACTCACTTTTTGGTGCCAGATACATAAATACTTGATCCAGTAATAAGTGCCAGACATTAAACTGTATGTGAAGAACTAATCATGCTATATGACATCAAAATTTCATAATTAAAAGAACGAAGGAAAAGATTACAGCACCTTCCTTCACTTGCATTGGTGGGAGAGAGCACACCACGTAAGCCAATCTCTACAGTGAGTCACTATCAATCAAAACACATTTCAGGGTCACTCACCTTGAGGGCTGCTGTTGAGCAGCCATAGATGCACTGCAGAAATTCTCTGCAGCTTATCTGCATGTCTCTTTTTGCCACAGTTTGCATTAGGAAACTGTACCTCAAGGGATTCTACATATCCAATGCCTCACCTTCCCCACAGTAATGACTAGCAAACTATAGCAAACACTTGAGTAATCAGCAGATATACTGTGCCTGGAATCCCAGCACTGGAGGGGTGGAGACAGAAGGATCCAAAGTTTAAGGCCATCCTTTACTATGTATTGAGAAAAATACTTTCTAAGCAAGCCTGGGTTTTGAGAGACCCTGTCTCAAAAACAAAATAAATAAGAACTAGCTTTTGAAATCTATGTAAGCAGCTGTCAAGTCACAAGGGATCAAGTGGTCTTATCCTTCACTTGTCTTTTTCTCTAATGATGACATTTGTACATATGGAATAACTTCTACTTATGAAAGCTTATGTTCTTTTATGTGCTGTCTCAATGTATCATTAACCACCACAAAACTCCTATCCGTAAGCTTTAGAGAGTATTGGGCCTGCCACATGTGTGATTTAATGTGTTAGCTGAACACTGGGCAAAGAAAGTTAGCATGCTTTATTTAGGGCTATTGCTCACTTCCATATAACTTCATTTGTGTGAAGCCTGTGTAATTTTTGTGACTAGACTTAAGCTTTTTTTTTTTTTAAATGAGGAACAGGAATAGCAGAAAGTCTGGTGTGGCAAAGTTATAACAAAGCTGTTTGTAGCCAGAGGCTTTTATAGCTGTTCCCATCACTTAGGTCTCCCATTCTAATTCTGTATGCATTTAAAAAAACAGATACCTACAAAGGTGAAGAAGCTGGTGTAATTTCATACAGCTTGAAAGCACACACTGTAAGTAGGGCCCTGAACTCAAAGACTTTGCAAATGCTCTTTTGACTGTAACTTGTAGGAATTACTACTTCTAAAGGGTGCACCAACTTTGGGGGTAGGGGAATGCAAAGAAATTGGTAAGAAATGCTGCTCGAAAGGGAATATCTCTATCAGTGCAAATGGTAAAATAGGTGCCATTCGACGTCAAGAACGTGTCAGTACTGCTCTTCTTGGAAGACGAATGCCTCTGCCTTTGCCATAAATAACTGGGTGTTTAGATTCTTGTCTCCCGGGCATTCTCATATGAATTTCCTTTATGACCTTCATGGCTGCCATCCCTCTTATTTAATCTTTTCAAATCTGTTTTTTTAAATAATTACCTTTGGTATACATACTTAATCACACTCTTAATTCTACTCTACAACAATGAATAAGACTTTGGCCAATGATTACAGTGACAAAATAGTGGAGTCCAGTATTCAGGGAACACTGGCAACTATCTTTGCAGCAAGTTATAATTTACAGATTGCTCTAAGGAAATGCTACTTCACTTGATTCTTGTCATCTATCTCATGCTGATTTCCACAGAGAATAAAATGTATGGAGTTCAACTACACAAAATTCACAAAAGTTACCATGTAAGTCTTCCTTGAAAAATGTATAAGAAATCACTCATGCCCAAGGTATGGAAAAGATGAGTCAGGAAATCCATGAAAAAGAAATAAAGAATAGACAATCAAACTAGCTATATTATACAAATCTAGTGAACCTGGCTTTTCAAAAGTTCAGTATCTTATGTTAGACAGTTTTTCTTTCCACAAACAATATTGAGTATATACATTTAATCTTTATTTTACTTGAAAAATTCTGAAAAGCAACAGACAAAATTAAAAAAGTCAATGAAAACACACTGAGGACACAACACACATGGAGAATGAAAGCACTTACAGTAGAGTTAAAATAGAAATGACTTGAGTTCAGAAATTTACAATTACAAAAGACAAGAGACATTAAAGTTATCATAACTTTTAAGAGCAGAAAAATGAATTTTAATATAAAACTTTCTTCTTGAAACATTTAAACTTCAACAAACCCCTATATATGTTTAAGTTGATTGTCATTTCATGAGCTATAATATCATACACCTAAATAGCAATTGTATGAGATAAAATTATTAGCTTCTAAGGCCTAAAAACAGCTGTTGTTTTATAGATTTTTTTATCAAAAGGGACAAAAATGTCATTCCTTTAAAATATAAATTTCTCACCTCAGTTATCATCAATTATCTTCAATTATCATCAATATCATCAATTCTTTTTTNCCTATATATGTTTAAGTTGATTGTCATTTCATGAGCTATAATATCATACACCTAGATAGCAATTGTATGAGATAAAATTATTAGCCTCTAAGGCCTAAAAACAGCTGTTGCTTTAGATTTTTTATCAAAAGAGACAAAAATGTCATTCCTTTAAAATATAAATTTCTCGCCTCAGTTATCATCAATTATCTTCAATTATCATCAATATCATCAATTCTTTTTT
>LOJH01022492.1:2253-17485 GCA_001685095.1 Ellobius talpinus
AAGCTACAGAGAAACCCTGTCTTGAAAAACCAAATAAATAAATAAATAAATAAATAAAAATAAATAAAGAAAAAGAGACTTAACAGAGGGAGCAAACAGCGTAAAGAGGAATGGCGTCAGGAGGGGACCGCTACTTCCGTACACCTCCTTGGTGGTCTTCACAGCACGTGGAATGGTAGGCTATCTTACAACAAAACAGGGTTTGTAATTATGGCTGCTGTTTATTAAACATTTACTACATGTTCACTTTTCCTGGACTGTCTCAGTCCTCAGAACCTCTAGTGAGAAAACTAACACAGAAGTTAAATGTGTCCTGGGCCACATGTGATTGAAAAAGAATGGTCTCTACACCCAAATCTGCCTTTATTCCTAATCCTGCACCACAAAATCTCTTACCTGCACCTTCAAGAAATTCTGACTCGCTCAAGAAGACATGGCACAAATCAAAGACCAGAGCCTGGCCGCGCTGGCCTTTTACTCCGGCACTCAGGAGACAGAGGCAGGGGGATCTCTGAGTTCGAGGCCAGCCTGGTCTACACGGAGAAACCCTGTCTCAAAAAAAAAGAAAGGAAGGAAGGTAGGTAGGAAGGCAGGCAGGCAGGCCTGTTTCAATCCAGTTTATGCAATTCCTAGACTATTTTATAGGGTCCCTAAGTAAGTGAGAATTTCAGGGCACAGAGCAGATCGCCTGCGGAAGAGCCACAGAAAACATTCGCATGCTTCCGTTTCTGAGCAGTCTATATCCTAGGAAATGCAAACAAAGCCAGAAGTCACTTGATACTGGATTTTATTTGTTCTGACCATCTGATCACCGTGGTAGAAACGACAATACCCACAGAGGGCGGCTCTGCGGAAGACCAGAGACACCAAAATAAACACTGCAGAGAGGCCTCGAGAACAGCCTGGGAAGACAGGTTCTGTGGCAGGGGCCCAAGCAGATCTCCTCTCTTCTCCGACTTTGGGTATTGGTCTACCAGAGCTGACCTCTGGAGACCCGCAACTGACTTTGCTGTTCAAAGTATTAATTACAATAAAAAACAAGTTTCCCAGTTACTATGAGAATTCCAGTCGCCCATGAACCAAAACAAGGAAAACAGGGAGGGAATTCAGAGTTAACTTGAGTTTTCCAGTAAAAATCAAATAAGGCTGAAAAACTCACTCCAGCAGAGAAACCCACGACACACGACAGGAGTCCCAGAAACATCTTCCTGGGAGATAGTACTGCTATAAAGCCAGCCGATGCTGGACAAGTAAGGGCTTACTCCCCAGAGATCTCATGCCAACCACTTAGGTTTCCTGATGCAGATCCCCTTCGTTTGGATCTCGCGGCGGCTGCTATTTCCCAAAACTGGTGTGGCAAAAGGACTTCCCGCCATCAAGCCGCTTTCTCTAAGGAAGTCGCGAAAAGAGGGAAAAGCTGCCAATGAGCTCCCTGCTATTCCAATTTGAGCCACTAGAGGGACCCTGGTTCCAGAAAACTCAGGGCCAGGTCCTGGCTTTGCTCACAGATGAGGGTTGGGACGCTGAAGCCCAGAGAGCCCGGGGGCCAGCCAGCTGGGTTTCCCCAGCACCTGAGGGCGAGTGTCCCATGAAGTCTCAGGTTTCAGGAGAGCTGGCGGTTGCCTGTCTGAACGCTTCTCTGTGCCTTGGAATTGTACAGAATGTCTCTTGTGGCTTTTTCTCCTCCCTCTTTTCCTGTTGACTCTCCCCATCCGGCTCTATGAATCACTGAGTAGACTCCACAGGAGAGCCGCAGATGTTGACTTTACTTCTTTTAAGTCAACGTCAGCTCTCTCCTGCGGAGTGGGGAGCAGGCAGGAAGGTGAGAGAGTATGAGGGTGTGGAGGAGAACAAAGGGGATCTGAAAGTGTCAGGAAAAAAATCTTTTGACCCCCTGGTGATGGGGGAAGATACGGTACCAAAAGAAGACCCAGTGTTGGCTGTGGAAGCCCATCAGGGCGAGGAGGAAAGCACAGGGTGGGGACATTATGTGTTTTGGTGCCAGCTCTTCATGTCTGAGGCAAAGCCTCATCCCTTGCCAGCAACATACCCATGGTTCAAAAGTCAAGTCAGGCTGCAGGGCTGGAGACATATTCCAGAAGCATCCTTTCCCCTCTGTGCCTCCAAGCCTCGGGTTTTTTGGGGTTTTTTTTTTTGACACTAGTCTCTTGAAAAGGCTGCCAAAGAGGACTTTCTAAACTTTCTGCAGTCACTGCTCCAACTTCTCATCAGTCAGTTCTTCCTTGGGGATTTTCTTACGGGCAAAGAAGCCAAGCTATGGAGGGAAACATTCAAGTCATTGCCAGATGCCCTGACTGAGGGCCTTGCTAAGAGCCCTGCAGCTTATCTGAGGTCTTCGCGTCTGTTCTGCTCCCAAAAATGGGATTCAAATTTATTTTCTTTGGCTTAGTTTGACTCAAGCAACAATTGTGGAATAAAGTGAAGGAGATCCACACATGACACCCCCTACCCCCCACCCCCGGCGTGTTTAACTGCCTAACACGGAGCCTGCCCTTCTTGGCAGAGTAAGATGCTTCAGATTGTGGGTACGATGCTCCAACCGACCACAAAAGCTGGGCTCACCTTCCACAGGCAGAAGACAAGGAAAGCAAGCAGGAGCAACCCTCCCAGGACGCTGCCCACGAGGATCCACAGGGAGATGGGGGCGGTGGGGCTCTGAATCACCTCCAAGAGGCTCTGCATATCAAGGAGAGTTTGTTTTGGTTTGATTTGCCACGCTTTGCCTTTGAGACCGGTTTCTGTGGGGTTGCTTGTTTGTTTGTTTGTTTTAGAGGCAGAGTTTCATGGTGTGTCCCACACTCCCCTTCCACTCATGGCAAGCTTCCTCTCTCAGCCTGCCAGCGTTAGAATTACAGGCACACATCACCATACCTGACTTGTGTTTTCTAAGTGTCCTTTAACTCGGCTAGCATCACTCAACATTGTAACAAAGCCCGCCCTAAAGAGAGAGAACGAAACAACAGAGACCTCTATACTTAAAAACACTGAAGCAAGAAGCATGGTTGTGGAAGTGCCCCTTCTGATTGCTGGGCTGCTGCCTAATGGATATGGTCCTGCTCTGGAAAATTCCATTGTGAGACTGAAGAGATGGCTCAGTGGTTAAAAGCACTTGTTGCCTTTGGAAAGGATCTGGGTTTGGTTCCCAGTATCCATGCCGCGGCTCGGCCGCAGCTCAAAGCCATCTCACTTTGAGGGAATTAATGCCTTCTTCAGACCTCCACGCACATGGTATTCTCACTGATGCACAGTGAATTAAATTAAAAATAATAAAAATGCCTGGGGGCGGTCAGCGGTAGAATGCTTACATCATATTCCAGAAGCCGCAAAATGCTGATACACAGGAGGTTTTAAAAACTAAACTGAGAAAAGAAAGAGGCCATCCTTTCACCTTCCCACTGCCTCTGTTTCCAGGGCTCCAGTCCTACCTCACTCCAGGAGGGAGCTTCCGTCAGCTGTAGGACGCTGCCCTTCTCAGTTCCTAACTTGAAGGTGCTGACCACCGTCAGAGACTTGAACTTGGCCTGTGGAACAAGCAGATGGGAAACCATTTAAACCGAGCCAGCACCTGGTGGTGTGGAACCCCAAGAGCGAAGCTGAAGCTCAGTGACACAGTTATCTGGTCCTGAAGACCAGAAGATGTTATAAGTAGATGGGTAAAAGAGGAAGGGAAGCAGACAGAAAACCTGCTCTGAAAATACACTGTTTACAAGGGCATCCAACTCCCCTCTCCTTCCAGGGACCTCCGTGGGGCTGAAGCTTTCTACTCTGAGACTAGGGACATGTTTCCTACCAAATCCCACCAACCCTGACACTAGGATCTAAGCATGGGTTGAGTGTCCTTCAGCCTTCATGTGTCAAATCTTGGTGTCTGCTGCAAGATATTAAGAGGGAGGAACTTTATCCAACTGTTCTGTTTAGTAGTGGGCCTTTGGGAAGTGCTTGGGGTGAAAGTGTTTTAGTGGAACTTTGTGACTGACTCCTGATGGCTTTGAAAGAAGAGCAAGCGAGAATGGATACATGCAAGTCCCCACAATAGGACTCGAGACCCTTACAAAGGCAGAACTGAGAAGAGCATCGGCCCCTGAACCTAGTACACCTGCTGTTTACATCTTTGTCCACTGTCTATAAGATCCATGAGGGTAAGGACCATGTCTGATCAGCCTTTGTGCTGCCAGTGTCTATGACAAATGTGTGCGTGCATGCGTGCATGAGTGCGTGCGTGCGAGCGTGTGTGTGTGTGTGTGTGTGTGTGTGTGTGTGTGAGGATGGAGATCAAGACAACACTCTTGGCTGTTATTCTTCAGTACCCTTATATATTTGTCCTTTTATTTGAGACAGGGCCTCTCATTGGCTTGACATTCTTTTTTTAAAAGACAGGTTCTTACTGTGTACACCTGGCTAGTTGGCCTTGAACTTACTATGTAGATCAGGCTGGCTCTGAACTCACAGAGATAAACTTACCTCTGCCAACAAGCGCTGGGGTCTGTGTGTGTGTGTATGTGTGTGTGTGTTTACTTGTTTGTTTTGTTTTTTTAACATTGTCAAGTAGGTGAGACTAGGGGGCCAGTAAGCTTCTAGGGGTGCACCTGAATCACTCTCCTATGTCATTGTCATTGGGATTACAAGCACATGTCACTGCATCCAGGTTTTTATATGAGTCCTGGGGTCTGACCTTAAGTCTTATGCTTTATCTACTGAGTCACCCCACAGGCCCCTAGTGGCTTCTTAATAAAGGTTTGCTATGAAAGTCATTAAGCTAGCTACGGTGGTATACACTTGTAACCCCAGCACTCAGGAGACTGAATCAGGTCAAGACTAACTGCAGTGACTCACTGAAATCCTGGGGGTGGGGAATGGAGAGATGGGTTAGCCAGTAAGTATGTGCTGCTCTTGAAGAGGACCAGAATTCAGTCCCAGCACCCAGATTACCATAACTCTGGCTTCAGGTACATACGGCTTCTTCTGTTCCCTGGGAGCACTCACAAACAAGTGCACACACTTACATATAGACACGCATATGTGCACATAAAAATAAATCTTGAAAAAAATTTAAAATAATAAAAATGTCTGGGGGTGGTCAGTGGTAGAATGCTTACACCATATTCCAGAGGCTGCTAATACCATCCTTAGTCTCTCTCTCACACACACACCTGTGCAAATGTGTGCATGCACACACACAAACATACACACACGCATGTGCGTGCACACACACACACAGCTGAATTTGACAAGATGACCAAGAAAGCTAGAGAGAGTACCAGATGTGGAGAGGAATGATTTGTCATAGCTCACCTAAGGCTTATGCTTATTACCAAGAGATCTAGCAATATTTAAGGTGGTTGTTACATGTATTATATTAAACAATATAAACACCTAGTGCTAAATAGTCATTTACAATTAAGGTGCTAGTTCCCTGCTCCCACTGACTTCTGAGTGCTGACCATCATAGTAAATTCAATTTCATCTCCCTAGCTTCAGAGACTTTCATAATCTAAATCCCTCTCGAGTATGCAATTTTACTTTACTGTAAATAATATTAATTATTGTATTCATTTGTTTAACAAAAAAGTATTAAACACCTGCAATGAATTAGACATGATACATGATAGGTCTTAGACTCCCCATTGATGACTTACACAGAATTATTCCTGTAACAGGCACTTGACGGAATGTGAGTGTGTACGTGCATGTGTATGTGCTCGTGTGTGTGTGGAGGTGTGTGTGTGTGTCTGTGTCTGTGTATGCCTGCGTGTGCACATGTGCTCATGAGAGTGGCTGGCTGGCATGGGGCTTGCTATATAGACCAGGCTAGTCATGAATTTTGAGCTCATAAAAGATCCATCTGCCTCTGCCTCTTGAGTGTTGAGATTAAGGATGTACATCACCACACTAGCCTGATTAATTAGTGACTGAATGTGGGAATTTTATTAATTTACTCCTACGATGCAATTCAGGGCTGCTAAGTAGAGGAAAATACAAGAGTGGTTGCTATGCTCTATCGAGGGCTTGCCACATGTCCATCTCATTACCTCCGTATAACAATTCCACAAGCTAGGTACAATCATTCTCATTTTAACCAGGTAAAAGCCAGACATGGTGGCTCATACCTTTCATCCTGGAACTTGGGAGGCAGAGGAAGCTGGATCTCCATGAGTTTGAGGCCAGCCTGGTCTACAGAGTGAGTTCTAGGACAGCCAGGGCTACATGGAGAAACCCTGTCTCAAACAAACAAACAAACAAACAAACTCAAACCCCAAACAAGCAAAAAAAATCAGGAAGAAAGACTATGGAAATGAAATCACTTGCTTATGGTCAAACAGAAGGAGGCTGAACTTAAACAGGAGTCTATCTACCTCCATGTTAATGTTTCTGATAGAAGCAGAATAGAATAAAAGAAAAGATTTACCCTCCGGAAGAATTCATTGTGAATCAGCCTCAGCAGTCCAACAGAGATCTCAGTCCCCTTTGCCAGCTGTCCAAGGTGGCACCTCACCACCTGACACTGAGTGTTACTCCCATTCTATCCGAAGAGAGACAAATCAGGACCCTGGAGCAGAGCGCTCCCCCTCCTGTCTCCACTTCCCACCCACCTTTCATCAGACACCAATCTCTACCTGCATTCCTGCCCCCCCCCGACACCTTCCAGGGACTCCTACCAGTCTGTTTGTGTGCTGAAGCTCCTCTGGGTGCACAGGGGGTCCTGGGGGCTCAGTCAGATTCTGTACTGTGCAGCTTGCCTAAAGGAAGATTCAACTGGAAAGGCTCCCAAACCAGCCCCTCCTAGACCCCTGCTAAGCATAATCTCTTTCCTTCCTCCCAAGCAGCAGGGAAAAGAAGGGTCCCAGGAAGAGGAGCTCTGAGAGCAGTGGGCCAGCAGAGAGGAGTCCGCTGGTCCAACATTGCATGGTTCTGTGTGCTCTAGCCCAGACTCACATTGTTGGCGATGACTTGAGACACTGACAGGAAGTAACTGCCCCCATGGGCCACAGCTGGAAGGAGAGCTGAGATGATGAGGCCACTGACCACATGACAGCCAAGGTTCTGAACCTGGGAGAAGAAAGAGAGGCAAGGACAAGGGACCTGCTCCATCTCTTCCCCTCAGCCACTCAAGGACGACTCTTCTCATCCTTCCCCCACACAGCTATTGCTGTTTCCCCACCCACACCCCTAGCGCACCAACCCCCACCAGCATGCCAACCTCCCCCCAAGCTGCTCACCCTAAGAGTGGTTTTGAATTCAGGGCCAGGACCCACTGGGAGAGTCCTGTAAGGGTGAACCTCGTATCGATGTAGGGTGGACTCACTGTGTGGACACCAAACCAAGAGGTGTGGCCATGACAATGGCACAGGCCACATGATCAGCATACAAACATGGATTCGGGGAAGGCAGGGTCAGCACATGGATAATGAGATAGGGATGCATGACAAAAAAATTAATTGAAGGTAACAAACTTGATTTAAAAAAAAACCCTTGTGGTCATATCCCCATATCTCTTTATCAGGACCTGGCAAAGCCCAGGAGAGTAAGGTGCTTAAGAGCAAAGGTTAACACTTCATGCTCCTGGGAAGACTGGAGGACAAGGAAGGATGGGGAGGATGGGGGACACAAAGACTGTAGGGAGCTCGGCCATACCTAGAGAACAGGAGGTGAGGCTCGTATCGGATGTAGGCAGAGGTCTGAACTGTATTGTCTTGAAGGGTCTCATTTCTCTCCAGGCTACTGCTGTGGGGTCAAGGGGGAGACTTTCACATTCCAGTCCCTCCTCAGGGACCCCCTCTACTACTAGAGGAATTGGGGGTGTTTCTTTCCGTCAAGACCTGTGAGAGGGGTAGGAGGGCTGGAGGAAGCTCCTGTGGTCTCACCTGCTGGCTGTCAGCCTCACCAAGGCCTGGCTCAGGAGGAAGGTGCAGCTAAATTCAAACTCTAACAGAAAGGTCACCTGGGGGTAAGGGATGCGGGTGGAATAACGATAAATTCTTCCTTGTGGATAAACCACAGAAGAACAAGCCCCTGCCTACCTCCTCCCCAGAACTTCCATGCCCGTGGACCCCAGACCCCACATTCTCTGCACTTTGTTCTCATTGTGGGCCCACACTCACCTTGGCCCCCGCCTGGAAGACTGGATGGCCCACGATGCACACCCGGGCATGGGGGGAAGGGACAGTACATTCCACCTTCACTGATTTGGCTCTCTGAAGGCAGAGGGATGAGGTGGAAGTTAGAGCCCGGGCTAGGGCTGCTCCTCCACCCACTAAGATGCTAAACACTGAGCCTTTCTTCAAGTTCCCCATAGCCAATGCTCATCTTCCTCCTCTCCTTCACCTCAGCCCCTTCCACCGGGGATACCTGAGGAGTAAGACTGGTCAGGTGGAGGTTTCTAGAGAACCTGAGACTCAGGCTAGTGTTGTAGGCGTTTTCCTTCTTGTTCTTCAGGGTTGCTGACACCAGCAGTTTCTGTCGGTCACCGTGAACCACAAATGGGGACTTCCTAAGAATGGGAGATAAAGGAAAGACTAAGAGGCAAAAGAGAATCAAAAGTCTCACTTCCAACATGGTGGCGCAGGCCTTTAATCCCAGTACTTGGGAGGCAGAAGCAGGTGATCTCTGTGAGGTCAGGACCAGCCTGGTCTACAGAGCAAGCTCCAGGAAATCCAGGGATACATAGGGAGAACCTGTCTCAAAACAACAACTCTCTAGCTCGCTTGAGTCCCTTTTAGTTTGCCTAGCTCATGTCCATCTGACCTGGAGCCCCTGATGTCCATGTCCGCTTGAAGTACCAGGTCTGTGATACATTCATTGTCAGGGCCGCAGTCTTTTGAGAAGGGGACCTAGAAGAGAGTTAGGGGTCTGAGGATGGAGAAGAAGGCAAAGAGAATGGACTGGAATTGGGGGATAGTAAAGAGAGGCTATATTTTGATCACCAGAGCCTGGCTAAGATTTCACCATTTGTGTGTGGCCTCCCCTTCTCTTAAGTTCACTGGGAGGGCAGCACTGGGACCCCAGACAGAGCAGGGCATGACACTACCAACCAGCTTTCGGACAGAGGTGGATGATCCCTCATCCAGCACAGGCCCTGGCTTTGTGGTGTGGTCCAAGGTAAAAGTCACAGTCAAGGCGACTGGCCGGAGGTAATCCGATGTATCCTGAGGGAAAGGAGAGTGAAGGGCAGATCATGGGGAACCAGGGTTAGAGTAGAAGCCAGACCTCTGCGGAATATGGTACATGTGACTGTCCATGAAGCACTTCCTATGTCCTGGGCACTGTGTCCCAAGGTGGTCACAATATGATGGAATGTGACTCAAATACAACTCCTTTGAACATATAGTATATCATCCCTTTCGGTCAAGGACACTGGGATGTGGCAGTTAAGTACCTTGGCAGAGTTCACAGTGACACATTATAGAGCTAGGGTTCCAATCCTATCATCCTGACCCCCAAATCTGAATCATCTCACTCTCTCTGCTTCAGTTTGGCTGCTGATCTGTCTGAACCTCCACCGGGACCCAGGCTTCCCCTAACTCTCAGGCCCGATGCAGAGATGTAAAGCCGTGCCTGCCCGGTCCTCACCAGTACGTGAAAGTGCAGCTGCTCACAGGTGACATTCCCTACACTGAGCTGGAGCTGCCGAGGCGACAGCCGCTGGCCAGAGCCATCAAATGCTGCACGCGCCCCAGCTGTCCACTCATCCAGTGATGCCGAGAACTGGATGTCTGGATGGGAGAGGGAAGCGTGAGAGTGAGACAGATGCAGACGCCAGGGTGGGCCAGGACTTGAGGACTGTCTGGGCGCATTGCAGTCACTCACAGAATTTGTGGTCCCAACGCCCCGCAGTGTGAGACGTCACTGGGAAGCACAGGGCTGCAGTGAGGCAGGCTGCTTCCTGGCCTCTTCGCCTACAGTCCTTTTGAACCACACTGATGTGCGGCGGCTTCACATCCAGGGTTGGCAGCAGGTGTACGATGGGCTGGGAGCTGGGAACGAGGTGGGAGAGAAATTGTAAAGGAGTAGGTAAAGTACAGCCTCAGACTGGGAATGGAGCTCGGTGGTGGAGCTCTCAGCATCTGAGCTTGCACTTCAGAACCAGAAGAACAGAAAAAAGATGAAAATTGCGATCTTAGTACTTGCTTTCTGTAATTAAGAAAGAAAAAAAATTAAGGTCTGAGTATGTCACCCTTCCCAGAAGCCTAAGACAGAAGTCACATAACAATACATTCGAGTCAATAAGTACTAATGTCAGGCTGGAGAGATGGCTCAGTAGTGAAAAGCACTGGCTGTCCTTCCAGAGGATTCCCAGCACCCATAGGGCAGCTCAAGGCCAGCTGTAAAACTCCAGTTCCAGGGGATCTGACACCCTCTTCTGGTCTTCACATGCAGTGCACACATACACAGTGCACAGACATACACATAGGCAAAACACCCATACACATAAAATAAAATAAATAAACACTGTTAAAAATCTTTATGTGGACTATCTTATTTGATATTTACAATAAACCAGTAAGATGGTGACAATCACTTTCATTCTATGAACTAGGAATTTAGGCACCAGGAATTTAGTTGCCCCAGAAACCCAAATACAAATCTGTGACCTTTGTTCTTATAAGCTGCGCCACACTGTGCACTGCTACCCAAGCTGAAGCCCTCACCTGAGCAGGACGGCTGCCCCATGGGCACCCACAGCAACATCCACAAGATCATCTCCGTCCAGATCTAACCGGCCATCCACACTTCGGCCAAAGTAGCGGAGGGCCTGTGGCATGGATACAGCAGCAATCCGCTGAAAAGAAGAAGAAAGACTGAGGAAGGACTCACAGCTGCTTCTCTGTCCTCCTGCAAGGTTCTTTCTAACATTTCCATCCATCAAGAGAAGAAGAAAATTTTGCCTATCTCAGGAATCCCTCATTCGCCGTCTCCCTTGGCAACTTATGAATGCAGCCACTTGCTTGGTTTGACTCTTAAGCCAAGTGGATAACAAATAAGCAAACACACACACACACACACACACACACACACACAACTCCCTTCTCTTTCTACCACCGCGTCCCATTTTCAATTGTTTGTTTTATTTTGTTTTTGAGATAACATCTCACTGTGTAGTCCTGGCTAGCCTGGAATTCACTATGTGGGACAGATTGGCCTTGAACTCACAGAGATCCACCTTCTGGGATGAAAGGCACGTGCTACCACACTGTGTTTTATCCCAGCACTTCTAACCTGGGTAGGATGGGGCTTGATTCCATTCTGGGCTCCATGATACAAGTATAGCGCTCCCCGGTGCCCATCCTCCAGGGGAGCCCCCACAGCCACATCAGCGAAACCATCTTGGTTCAGATCAGGAAGAGCAGCCATGGCAAAGCCAAAACGAGAATCCTGGGGGCGTTCTGGCTGAAGGGTTCCTTGGAGCATCAGCAAAATTTGCTTGTAGTGGTGAGGAGATAGAAGGAATTGTTTACCTGGTGACCCTCGCCCATCAGCAAGCTCTAAGATATCTGCGTCTCCCCCTTTCCTCCCTCCTACCATCCCCCCACCACATTCTAGAGGGTCCCACCAATTCTTACCTGGCCCACCACATATACATACACACGTCCAGTCTCTTTGTTCTGGGAACCCAGGAACATGGGGGCCGCCACAAGTAAGACATCAGTTATCCCATCCTTGTCTGTATCCAATGGGCAGAGCTCACTGCCAAAGTACGAGCCAATCTGGGCAGGGTGGGTGGTGATGAGCCCAGAGAAAAGGGAAGGTAAGGATTGTGGCAGCTGAACTCAGCAAGAAGTACTCAGCACCCTGTCGACCTGGTCCTTACATCCCTCACAGACTGCCTACCAGAACGCAGCACCACCTTTCCTGCCTTGCCCTTTCCCTTCTCGCTCTTCTCCCTCAGCCTGGCAGTCCTGGGAACCCAGAGTCTTACCATCCCTTGATGTCATACCTGATCCCCCTGGAGGCTCTGGGTGACCCTCAGAGACCCATCTTTCTTTAGCTGGAAGGCGATGACTTTTCCTCGATGTCTAAACCTCGGTGCCCCCGAGAGAAAGAGGCGGCGGCCACCAGGCAGAAGCATGGAGGAAACGGAGTAACCTAGAAGCGACCAGGGATCAGATGACAAAGGGAAAGAAGATGAGACGAGAGCGGAGGGTGTGCTAAAGGCATAAGGTGAATTCTCAAGAGAGATCAGCGAAAAACTGCCCAACTTAACAGGGAGTTGCCTCATAGGCCCTACTGGCTCTCCCCGCCCTCCCAGCTCCCTGCAACTCTGTTACTCACCCAGGTAGGCTGCATGGTTCTGCAAGGCAGGGGGAAACTCATCTTCCAGGGCCGTTTGTGGGGGGAAAAGGCGGCGACCTTCTTCAAGCCATAGTACCGAGCCCTCCCAGTCATAGGCCCCCACCATCCCAAAGAGAATCCCATCCTGAGGGGCAGAACCGAATGAGGACACTGAGAAGGCAGTGGGGAACAGGAGAGAAATGAAGTCTCCAGGAGTAAGATGCTCATAGAAAAGCATGGAAGGGCAGGAACTAGGCTGGTTAAAGGAGAAATCTGGAAGGGCCTTAGGGTTTAAATTGAGTCAGAAACTGGAGAGAATTATGAAGAGATCAGGGCTCAGGGATATTGCAGAGGGTCAGGGTCTGTCCAACCTGTAATCGGTGGGTGGAGAAGCCAATCTCAGACATTTCTAGCCCAAAGGAGCTTTCATTTTCCCCACGGGACCCTTGGGCATAAAAAAATTACAAAGCACTCAGGGGAGCTCGCTCTACTGAATTCACTCTAGAATGCCTCCAACATGGTCTTCCATTTCGCCAGGATAATCATTACCTTCAAGACCAAATATTCGGTCTCCCAGTGCATCCACAATGTCCGTCAGTGCAGCCTCATCAGTAACATTAAAGAAGAATCGCTCATCTGGATCACTAGCAATATCTCTGATTTCCCGAAGAAAAGAGCTAGGGTCTCTCTGTCGCCGGAGATAGTGACCGAGGACCTGAGTTCAAGATGGGGGTCTATTAGCTGTGTGAAGTAAATTGTTAGAGCTGATACAGGACATAGCCAACTAAAGAAAAGGGGAGGAAATAACGGCTGAAGTCCAGGCAGTAGCTAATACTATTTTCTCTGTTTCACATATTGAAAACCTTTCTCCATCTCTCTTTTTAGCTCCAGAGTCGATTCTTGGTCTGGGAGATGACTCAGGGAGTAAAGTGCTGGCCATGCAAACTGACAACCTGAGTTCAGATCCCCAGACTCACATTAAATGCTGGACACAGTAGCTCAAGCTTATCTGCAATCCCAGCATGCCCCTACCAGGAGACAGGAAGCTGAGTCAGAAGACTTGACCAAGCCTGTGGGCCAGCTAGCCTGGCTTAGTGTATGCAGCTGAACAAGGGACCCAGTCTCAAACAAGGTGGAAGGTGAGGACCGACATCTGATGTTGTTCTCTGACCTCCATATATATACACCATGGTATGTGCACACATGCATGCACACACACGCACGCACACACAGCAAACAAACACACACCATACAAATACACACGCACTACAACACAAAACAAAACCAGAAAGCACCAGAGTCAAGTCTCACCGCGATTCCGTAACGTGTTACTCTTCCAGCCTCACAGGCCTTTAGTGCGGCTGGAAGCTCCTCTCCATCATGAGATTCCCCATCAGTGACAACCACCAGCAGCCTTGCAGCCTCAGGTCTGCCCCCCCGGGGCTGACTGAACCCTTCTGTGCTAAAAAAGAAAAGAATGAAATACGGTCATGCATATAAGTGTGCATGTGAGTACACACACGCTCTGCACACACATACATGCACACACACACACACACGTGTATTTAACACTGTCATCCATTCACTGAGGTCAGATGTTATGTCTTCTAGGCCATTCTCCAACAGTGTTAACATGCAAACTGGCAAAAAGTCACGGCTTGAATGGTTGGGTGCCCAGAACATATAGAATATAGAATGACCTATCATCAGTGTAAATTAGTGCAAGCTTTATTTATTCATAGACTCATTCAGTGAATGTTGTGCTTGGGTTTACAAGATCAAGGAGATGGAGAATAGACACTAGTCATGGTGTCAGGCAGTCTCCCCGGAGGCGAGTTTAGGATCGTGTTTGGAAAGGAGGTTAGGACACGAGTGGCTAAAAAGCTAAGGATCAGAATTGAAACGGAAATAGCGGAGAAGAGATGGGGCTCTGGTCACAGAAACAGACAGACCAGGAGAGATACACTCAGAGACACTGTGAGATACAGTAGGAGAGACTATGAGATACACTCAGAGACACTGTGAGATACAGTAGGAGAGACTGTGAGATACACTCAGAGACACTGTGAGATACAGTAAGAGAGACTGTGAGATACACTCAGAGACACTGTAAGATACAGTAGGAGAGACTGTGAAATACACTCAGAGACATTGTGAGATACAGTAGGAGAGACTGTGAGATACACTCAGAGACATTGTGAGATATAGTAGGAGAGACTGAGATACACTCAGAGACACTGGGAGATACAGTAGGAGAGACTGTGAGATACACTCAGAGACACTGGGAGATACAGTAGGAGAGACTGTGAGATACACTCAGAGACACTGGGAGATATAGTAGGAGAGTGTGAGATACACTCAGAGACACTGGGAGATACAGTAGGAGAGTGCTGGGCCAGCAGCCAACCGAGCCTTCCTTCATCAGTGTCTGGCATGCAGATAAAGATAAGCTCACAGACTATCTTGTGATGTACACGCTACATCCCAAACCCTCTTGCAAGCGTGCCGATCCTCCATCCTCCCACATCCCTTCACCATGCCTCACCATGCCAGCATTATTGCTTGGGCAGTTCTTGTTTCTCGCCCCTCCCGCCGGCTGAGGTTCCTTGCTGCTCTCACCACTTCTTCCTTGGTTCGGAAATCTCCCAGGGACCACTCGTGCACAGGGCTCTCCCCATACTGTACCAGTCCTACCTGAAAACAGTAATCCATGTCCTCCAATGGGATGTTTGTGGAGGATGGAGACAATGGAGAACAAGGGATGGAGGGGAAAAGAACACCTCACAGGCACATCCAGTCTGCAGCCTATGGGTACCAAGCAACTGCACATGGTAAAAGACAGCTATGGATGTGGCCCATACAAAATCCTAAACTTACTTCAAACATCATGACTTTTTTTTTTTGGTTTTTCGAGACAGGGTTTCTCTGTGGCTTTGGAGCCTGT
>LOJH01022493.1:1833-12957 GCA_001685095.1 Ellobius talpinus
AAGCCAGAGAGAGAGTGGAGGGCAGTTGCTTCTTTTTTAAAGAGAGAGAGAGACCACACCCCAATGGGCTGGTATCTCAACAGCTATTGGCTGAAGGAGTGGAAGGAGCTCCCGCAACATATCCCTTCATGTGAGCATACCTATATGTGTATGTTTTCATGTGTATATACTGGCAATTGTGTCTTTTTGCATGCATATGTGTATATGTGACTGTGTGTGACTTGTTATGCATATATATAGTATGTTGTGCCATGCACAAGTCTATGTGTGTGCTTCAGTCATGTGTTGTACAAAAAATGTTTCAGTCAACAGCAAATTACATACATAGCAGTGGACCTATGATTATTACATCACCTAATGCTATCATAACCATCTTAGTTTGTCTACATACACTGTATATTCATTCACAAAGCAATGAAACTGATGATGCATTTTTTTAGAACATAGCCTGTGCTGGTTAGTTTTTTGTCATCTTGACACAAAGTCACTTGGGAATTCCCTCCAGCAGATTGCCTATGGGCATTTTCTTAATTGATGATTGATGTGAGAACTTCAGAATTAGCATATGCAATCAGGAATAACAGCATCTTGCTACAGGGGCCTCAGCGGATGCCAGCCATTACTGTTGGTCAGAGTGTGAACCCAGCTCCACAGGCTCCTCCCTCCAGCCCTCCTGTTGGCTTCATGTTCTGCCTCAGAATTCCATAACCAAGGCCCAAAAGGGGACATTTTACTCCCTACATGGCCTAGCAATGGATAGCCGGCCTATGGCTCTTTCTCCTTCATTATCCCCTTGAAGATATAGAAATAGGATGTCAGAGTGCCTACTGCTGGTGGTAAAATTCCCAAGATTTTTACTTAAATGCGGCAACAAAGTTTTCATTAATTTTCCATAAGTGTAAATGTTCCCATAGGCACCAATTAAAGTCTTCTGTGGAGCTGAGTTTTCCCAAACAAGCACTATTTTAATTTGAATATCAAACACTTTGCACAGCAGGCCTGCTGCGATTCCCACAGAGCCAGGCCCTGAGAGGAAGAAGTGCCTTCCCCAGTCCTGTTGCCCCCATCCCCTCTGGGTCTCTCTTCCGTTGGGGTCTTTCTTAACATCTCAATAACCCCTACCTGCATTCTCCAAGATAGTGCCCCAAGACCCAGAACTCTCCAGGCTTGGAAACATGGGTACATGTATTCGAGGAGGTAGGGTTTGGAGCAGCTGGAGGTTGAAATCTTGACTGGACTTCTAGGAACTCACAATGAGGGAATCTCAAGGGCCCCTGCTTTCAGTCTGTCTGCCCATTACCCCATTCATCACAAAGAAAGCGTTCTACTGTTTCCAGAAGACAAACCCTCTGCCCATCAACACGTCTTCAAGAATTCAATTGTCAATATCTAAAAACATTTTTGAGTTTTTACATTTTATTTATCATATACACACATGTATATTTGCATATGTGTGTGCAAACAGGTAGAGGGCAGAGGTCAACATAAAGTATCTTCCTCTATTACTCTCTACCTATACTTTGAGACAATGTCTCTCCTTGTACCCAGTGCTCACCAACTTGCTAGACCAGATTACCAATGAGCCCCAGAAATCTGTATGTCTCCCCAGTGCTGAGGTTACAAATTTGCGACAGCATGACTTGCTGGGGATTCAAATCCAGGTTCTCAGACCTTTGTGGCAAGCACTTCACTGAGTAAGTCATCTCCCTAGCCCTAATATTTATGTATTCCCATCTAAAATATCTCTGGTTTTTCCCTGTGAGTGTTCAGTAATATGGCAAAGTGGGCCTGAGCAAGTGGTGCTGCTTCTAAAAGAACTTTGTGCAAATTCAGCTTGCAACAACTCCTATTCAGCCCACTTTGGCCATTTATTTTTCCTCTCTACCATTTGGTCAAATTTGGGGTAGTATTTGTAGAGGTCTCTTGACTTATCTTCAAATCTCCTAGGCTGGTTGGTAACAGTATAATATAACCATTATCAGCATCTTCAGAAGAATCATTATCATCGCCACCATCACTGTCATCACCATATTGCCATTATCACCATCATCTCCATAGCCTCCATTACTATGGGTACCACCATCTCAGTATGTGGTACCCATAGTAATGGTATCACCAGCATCATCATGATCACCATCACCATTGTTATTGTCACTGTCATTTCTTTTTCTTTTTTCCGTTCGTTTCCGGTGTTTTGGTTTTTTGAGACACAGCCTCCCTACATAGCCCTGGTTGTCCTATAACTCACTATACTCACTCCGTAGATCAGGATGGCCAGGATTTAAACTCACAGAGATCTGCCTGCCTCTGCCTCCCAAGAGCTGGGATTAAAGACGTGTGCCACCACACTAGGTCTTTTTCACTGTAGTTTCCATCACCATAATCACTGTCATCATCATCATCATGATTATCATCGCATCTACACAATGGAGTCTTCCTTTCATCATGTTGATTTGGGTAACTCTGGCTCCATAAGAGTCCTCTCAATATATCTAGTATTGTCAGTCCATATTAGCACGTTTGGATCAGAGTTGAGGCATGAAGAGGTGGATGGAGTGGAGGCAGGTTTGAAACCTGTTGGTAATAATGTCAAGCTGGCACAGTTCTGAAGATATTGATAAAACTTGATCACACACTGTGTCCAGGTTGCCTGTGTATCTAGCTGAGAAAGAATGACCATGCCATTTTTAAGGTAGGTTTGTTTGTTTGTTTGTTTATTATGTATACAGTGTTCTGCCTGTATGTGTGCCTGCATGACAGAAGAGGGCACCAGATCTCATTATAGATGGTTGTGAGCCACCATGTGGTTGCTGGGAATTGAACTCAGGACTTCTGGAAGTCTAATCAGTGTTCTTAATCTCTGAGCCATCTCTCCAGCCCCTGTGCCATTTCTTATACTCAAGTCACCTCTATTATTTGGCTAGCAAGCATTCATTTTCCCCTCTTCTTGAACTGTAAGATTTCTTTAAACCCACTGGTAGAGGTAACGATAACCAATTCCCAGTTCCAAGAATGATATATGCATCACAGCCAATTAACATAGTTCTTCCCAGCCCTTGCCCAAGTATTGGCTTTTGGAAAGTCCATGGCCCAAGTCAGGCCATGACTTATTTCCTGGCCTTTTTTAGAAGATGCCAAATGTACCCTTTTACCATTAGTTTTGTGGACCATGTGGAATATGAGTAAAGAGTTCCTGGGTATGTATTCCCTAGCAATAGAAAGCTGGATGAAGGAGCGAGTAGCAGGAGACAGTTGAGATCTTGGGATGCGTTCTATCCTGTGGTAGCTGTGCCTGAGGCAGCTGTACAACCAAAGGACTTGCTCCAATGTGTTTGGCTGAGCTCTGCCATGTACAATCAAAACAGTCTTGGCACATTCATCTTCTGTGGAAGACTTTTCTGGGAAAGTCCCCACCAAGCTTACTTCTGCAGCACTTGAAAACCTGTTAACTTTCAATCTCTTCTCCCTGAAGTGAGATGAATGTTCCCACCTCTATCAGCTAAGGCACAAGCTGTGTCAGCCTAACAGCCTCTTTGGAATGGGCAAGATAAGGATGCTCAAATGCCTGGTCTTTGCCTGTCCGTCAACCTAGCCCTGTGATTAGAATTATTGAAAATAGAATGACCTATAGTCTCTATTGTTTGGGCACCTATCTCTCCAGTAGACCTAACCTTTGAAATTTTGATATAAGTGAAGAGTGTCTCCTGGACTTAGTCTGGGACTAGTCATTGGCCCCTTGAGACTCAAGCCTGACAGCAACCAGTCTATTCAGACATCTTGTCCCATCCCTAGGGCCTATTGCTCAGGAATGCATCTGAAGAGCCATGGGCTCCTTGTTCGTGCTCTGGGCAAACAAATCCTCCAGGCTCCTGAATCTTTTGTGGTCTCATTACAACTCCTGCTCTGCTGCCAAGAAGTCCTGCCTGACACTCTTCCCCAGCATATACTGAGCAGCGTTGTGGTTTGACTATGATTTCCATGAGTGCCCCATGTTTACTGAGGTGGTGGGACCTGGGGGTATGTAGCTGATAAATGAGGTAACCTAAAGTCTCATGCAATAGTCATCTTTATTCAAAGCATCAGACAATTTATTCTCTGAGGGTTAAAAGGAGTCACGTGAATAAAGTGTACAATCACAGGGCAAGCTGCACATGGCTGACAAGCAACATATGACTAAGATATGTTTTTCCATAGAGGTATATAAACATACAACAATAGCCAGTTGTAATGAATAATCTGAAGTAAACTCACTCCTATCTGCTATACTGGGAGAGGCACGAAAGCATAATCCAAGAAACATTTTGTGTTTTGGGATTTTGGGGTGTTTTTTTTTTTTTGAAGACAGGGTTTCTCTGTAGCTTTCGAGCCTGTCCTGGAACTCGCTCTTGTAGACCAGGCTGGTCTCAAACTCACAGAGATCAACCTGCCTCTGCCTCCTGAGTGCTGGGAGTAAAGGTGTGTGCCACCACTGCCCAGCCATTTTGTATTTTTGAGAAAAAAAAAGTAAGTCACAAAACTCTTGTCTTGGTTTCTTGGAGTTTTCCCACAAGCACTCAGAATCCCCCTCATACAGCTCCATTACCTCAAACCTCATGTTCTGGAAGCTTAGTCCCCAATCTAAGGTGGCATTAAGGTGGTAGGAGTTTTAAGAGGCAGACTATAAATGGAAAGTGATTGAGCTAGTACTATATTCTTGAGCCTGCAGAACGACAAGCTTACCCCTCTCCCCCATTCCCTCTGCCTTGCTAAAAGTTGCCAGTCCCCAAGGTCTATTCCCTTATTTGGACACTTCCTCCTCCTGAGGCTGACTACCAAGGTCCGGTTATTAAAGTATTGAAGTCCAGCAATCAGAAGCCACCTTTGGCTCACCTAATTAACATGCCCAATTAAAATTAAACTACTCATCCTAACATGGGGTTCTCCTTTACCTTTATAAACCACCATTTGTCTATGGGCCACTTCTGTCTCCTCTCTATCCAAAATCAGTCCTTTGTCCCCTCCACCCAGGACAAACACCCCTTCTGCTCCCCCTTACTCCTCTTCTCCCCTTTCCCTTGTTCCCTTCCCATTCTCCTTCCTCATCTATCCTGTCTATGTCCTTTATCCCTTCCCTCTACCTCTGGAGCAAATACATCTCTTTTGTGCTGAGAACTTGGTCTTGGGGTGTCCTGTGCTGACTCTGAGGTTCCTTTCAGCACTTATCAAACCCAAGACCCCAGGTTTGACTCATAGCTTCATAACTAATTAAAAGAGCTTGTGATTAAAATATCCAATGGAAAAATATTCTAGAAATAGAAGGTGTCCAGTCTAGGCAAGTCACACACCCCACTGCTTCAGGATCCCTTTATCCAGTCCTGTGTCTGCTCTTTCCATCTGTTAACAGCCCACTGGAAGGAACTTCTCCCTGGTGCTTGGCATTCCACTGTCTCAACTGATCCTTAGCTGCTTGATGTCTCTTCAGTGAAAGCTGACACAAGAAAGTCTGGGGGGAAATGGGGAGAGGTGTTGCACGCACACACACACACACACACACACACACACACATGCACACACACTCAACGTACACATGGCTCCTTATTCTCATTAATACTTTCTGGATGTCAAACACTATGGCAGCTCAGAACTAAAAACATTCTGAATTTCTGTTTTCTAAGCACCAGGAAGAAAAGCTGGAGCCTCTTTGGATGGAAGGATTTATCTCCAGGTTGTCCCTACCTTGGAGTGTCACTCCTCACTGGACCTCAGAATTCCAAGGACAGTCTACCTCTCATTCATTATATGAACATACTCTGAGCCCCTTCCAGCTGACCATTGGCTAGACATGGCTATGGCAGCTTCACATTTTTTCTCCACAAACCCATAACTGTGGTCGGAGGACCAGATTGTCCTTGTGTTTTACTGGACATGGAAGCCCCAGTCCCAACCCTGGCCTCCTTCTCACGGCAGTCTTACTTTATTTGGACCTGCCTCCTATGTGTTCAATCTACACAGAACACTGAGCTGCACAAGTATCTCAAGGGCACTTGTCACAGTCTTCCTCACATAGTGCCACAATCTCCCAAACAGAGTGGGACAGATATCATCCTAGCAGCTTCTGGATAATTTCTGGCACCAAAGACAAATTAGCCCACAGATGCTGTGAATGGTTAGGTGAGCTTCCTGTCCAGTCATGGATGGGTAAGAGCCCCCTGACCCAAAGTGTCATATTTCTAGTTCCAAAACCCAGAAGCCAGGGCCACCACTACCTCAAACACACCAGGAGCCTGGCAAAACTTTCACCCTATTGCCCTTGTCCCACTGCTCTACGCTATCTCCAGACCCCAGCCCTAGATCGGGCTACTGGATCTCAAAAAAGGGTGCCCTCCATTCAGTTTAGCCTTATGCTCCTTCTCAAAGGCACATTTCTCAAGTGGATGGATTTAAAGCCCCTTGCTTCCTGCCAACATTACATGCTTCTCTTTTCCAGCACGCTGGTCCAAATGCTTCCTGCCCTGTCTTCCCAACATGGGGGAGGAAGGCAGTCAGAAGAGATGAATAAAACAGGTCTTCCTGAATACTCCCCTCCTCTGCAGGATGGGCCTGGAGATAAGATGAGACTGCCAGAAACTGACTTTTCACTCTGAGTCCCCAAGGGGAACTGTCATGCTCCAGGCCATGACTGCTCAGTATGTAGTCACCAGGACCCTGTTCCTGAGCTATAGTTGGGATCCACCAGACTCTGCAGGGACTCTGCTGCACTTTCCCTGCCCAGCTCCCTCCACCAAGGCTCCTTTGTAAGAACAGCTTCCCTTCTGCTCTGCCTAAAAAGCAGGAGTCAGAACTGTCCAGAACAAAGCACAATGAGTCCTGGCCTCTGACCCGGTGTGGAAGAGGATGTGTCCCCAGGCAAAGAGGGTCCTCCTCACTGGTACCTCCACAATGACAGGAGCAGTGAGTGACATGGGCTTCTATGCAGGGGAGACATGGCCTGGCTGGGGCGGGTCCCAGAAGTGCCCTTGGTAGCACCTCTTTGGTAGCACTTCTAGCAACCACACTGACTTCTCTACCAGGCCAATCAGAGCTCTCCCTTTTTGAATCCACAATAGAAGCAATGATGAGCCCCTCTGAGAATATCCTAGGAGCTCTGAGACAGGGCTACATGGAGCAGGGGCCCATTTGTAGAGAAAGCCAATCTGAGAGAGAAATTCAGTGAACTCAGCACCCTTAGAGCCCTGCAGCTGGCTCTGCCCTCCAGCCTCTTCCAATGGCCCCTTGCAGCAGGAACACTATGAAAAGCCAAAGCTGCTCACAGGTGGATCTTCCTCAGGACTGTGATACCCCCCATTTACCCAGAGCTTCTCCCCTTATCTATGTCTAAGAAAGCAACTTTACCATGCTCTAGAACAACCCTTCATGTGCAAGCAGAATGTGGATGGATCCCTTAACCTAGCCACGGGAATCTGACAGGCCCTTGCATCCCTTCATCTCACTTGCACCAATGGCCTCAGGGGCCACTACTAACCAGTAGTGATCATTTTCCCACTGACAGTCAATGTTTCATCAATTTTACATTATAAATGTGAAATGTAGCTTTAGAAAATGTGGCTAGTTCCCATAGTCTCTGCTACAGTCTGGATGTTACTTAGTGTCCCCCAGAGGTTCATGTACTTGCTGAAGCAAGTTCCTATGTGGTGGAAGACTAGAAGGCCAGACAGCTGACTGCCCGTCCTGCCCTCACCTTCTATTCCTGAACCCCAGGGACATGTGAATAGGCAGAGGCAGGAGAGAGACAAGGAGCTCCCAGCCCTGCATGTATATCCCAGCCTCCAGGAGCCAGCTCTAGCCCTTCACCATCTGGCACTCTGCTGTATCTGCAGTGTTTACTTTCTAAAACTTCGCAGTCATGGGGTCTGAGATGGGAAGCTACTGTGTGTGGAAAACTGCGCTTCCTCTCATATGTTCCAGTGGCACAGAACAGCTTGCTCTCTGTGCTTTAAAAACAAACCAGAGAGGAAAAATGAAAAAGGCTTTCCAAGCCCTTTCCCCACTGAGGCAGGAAGCCTAGAAGCTCCAGAAAGGGAGGAACCTCTCTCTGAAAGGTGAGTTACTGCTGCCTGGCATGATGGGAAAGCCTCAACAGGTGCAGGGAAAAAAAGCATCAGGTGCATTGTCCCAGTAAGAGTACCCTCTAAACTTCCTGTATCTTCTGGGACCCTGCAGACAAGCTGGGTGAGATCTAGGATGTGACACTTGTGTCATAGAGTCGTGAGCCCTGGGAACCTAAAGGGCTTCAGCTCCTGCAGGGAAGCCTGAGCACTAACTGGTCCTCTGTCCCCAAGTGTCTGCACTGTCTGTGGCCTGCAATAGAAATCTAATGTATAATGAAGACCCTAGCTTTAGTGACATAGGATGGTACTGAGAACAGGGACCCTGTAAGCTCTGTTCTCCATCAGACATCTTGATATTCTCTCCCTCTGCCAACCTCATCCTCACCTTCTTCTTCCACGACTTATACTCCATGCATGTTTGTATCTTGTATTCTTTCTGTACCCACTCCAGATAGTGGTAGACCCCAATGTGGGCTGTACAAAATGAAGGACCCTTATCAATCTCTCTTGTAATAGGAATAAGCCTTCTGGAGGAGAGCATTCAGCACTTGGTGCCCATGAGAGAGACAGGTATGGAGCAGGGAAGGTAAGCCAGCTGATACCACCAGATGAATGGCTATGGGGCTACCAAGACCAGTGGTTTTGGGTGTGACTATGATGTCTTTCAGTTCTCTGGTCCCAAGTTCAGAGACCCCAGGACTCTGGTTGGCCTCTTTTGGGTCAGGGTAATCAAAGATCACTTCCCGTATCAGGAAATCAGGGCTACATGACCCGGTGCCTCTAAACAGCAAGAACCAAAGGAACAGGCCTGGTTCATGAAAGATAAAAACTATTCTGATTAGAGAGGTCACATTGAGTCGGGCAAAGATGGCACACACCTTTAATCCCAGCACTTGGAAGGCAGAGGCAGGCAGATCTCTGAGTTCAAGGCCAGCCTGATCTACAGAGTGAGTCACAAGACGGCCAGCACTACACAAAGAAACCCTGTCCCAAAAAACAAAATCCAAAAAGTCACACTGGCAAGAGAAAGGCCAGTCATATACAAAACAGAGACAGACCCCGTTAGCACTGGCTAACAGTCCAGACTCCAAACAGTCACACGGCCATCTCAGATGGAGATGCCCCAGCCTGCAGAGAGCCTAATTGTTAGGGCACCATTAAGTCTACACAGGTCTCGTCTTCTCCACACAGTGGAGCCTCTGTTCTAGCGGCCCACTCTCAGCACCTCAGCCTACTGGAGCTGTTTGTGATCATTTCTCTTGCCAAGGTGACATGTCTTCTGTCTTCAAAGGGCACCAAAGGGGCAGAAGGCCCTCAGGCATGTAGCCACTGGAAAGGGTCCACCTCCAGGTCTCAGCAAGTCCCTCATCAGCTCCAAATCTCTCCAAATGGCAGATCTCATTAGTGTGTCCCCTAGAAGTTGTCTCTTTTGGTGTTGGGCAACAGATCTTCCAGGGGTCCAGAATCCCCTAAGTTATCCAGAATCCCCTAAGCTATCATGGATGGAAGCAGGCCCAATATATTCACCTAGCTATAACAAATGGGCACAGGCCCAGTGCTTACCCAACCATCATGGGTAGAAACACGTCTAGTGTTTCTGCTATCACTCAGCTATCATGGATGAGAGCGGGCCCCCATGTACTCCCCCAGTTCTATCACCCTTGCTCTGAGAAGCTAATCTGCCCTGTGAGACACCTATCAGTATCTAGTGATACTGTGAGACACCACAGACTGGTATTGCCAAAAGTTACGCATCCTGCCCCTGTGGCCTCTCCCAACTCACTCACGTCACTCTTCCCTTCTCACTTCCCACTCCTGTCCTCTAGCCTCCTCTCATTTTCAGACCTTTGTACACCATGTTCCTCAGCATTCTGCACCCCCCTAAAGTTCCCTTCCATCAGCTAACTGCTGCTCATCTTGTACATCTCAGCCTTTCTTACTCCCAGAATGTATCAGAACTCTTATTCGTCTCCAAATGGTCTTGAGTAACACTTACCAATGTCCATAGCAATATGGGCATCCTTATTTGATTGCTATCTTCCCAACTGTCAAAAAGCCCTGGAGAAGAGAGATCTGTCCAAAGCATAGGCACACCAAAATGGAGGGAGGACACAATGTGTGCAGTCCCTCTCACCCACCTCAGACACTGCTACCTAGAAGTGTCCCTTTCTGAAGTTCGATTCTTTGTCCTCATCATAGCTGTCTCTGACTCTCCTTATGGGTAATTTTGGAGGCCTGACCTAGAGGAAAAGGAAGGATGTCAGATACTGGTCCTTCACCAGGACAAAGCAGCTTAGCTGTTCTCATTATCTCTGAGCTTTGACTATTCATACTCTTGACCTTCCCTTTCAAAGACAGAGGATGCAGCAGCGGTCCTAATGAGCATGCTCATGAAGGAGAAACCCTGCCTCCTTGTCCTCCAGTTCTTTTATTCAGTAGTTGGTCTGAAGGATGAGGTGGGGGAAGCTACAGTGCTGAGGGCACTCTCAGGGACTCACTTGAATGCTGTTAACACTCCAGAAGCAGAAGCCTAGGCTCAGGAGGATCTGTATAGGAAGGACACTGTGCAGACTCTTCCTTCCTCTGAGGGGAAAACGGGAAGAGAAGCCCCAAGTGAGCTTCCTGGGTTCCTTTTCTTGTCCCTCACCAAGGCACTGAGTTTAGTTGTGTGTTAGACACTTGCTTCCATTATCTACCCAGAACACAGTGTTTCCCTCCCCTAAATCCCTAGGAGTCACCTGAACTCCCAGCACCCATCTGCTTCCATTCTGGCCAGCTAGCACATTTTACCCTATTCCACAGACTGACTCAGGAAGGGAGCAGGTTCAAGCAAGGCAAGATGGTGTTCAAGTACCAGATTTTTGCTCTAGCTATTGAAAAGAGGGTTCCCTGGTGGTCATCTCATGGAGATCCAGCTTGTGGGTGAAACAGGACAAAGAGGACAAAGGTGAAGGAAGGAGAAGGGGAGCCTTAAAAATATGATTGAGGCTGGGCAGTGGTGGCGCACGCCTTTAATCCCAGCACTCGGGAGGCAGAG
>LOJH01022494.1:4556-15800 GCA_001685095.1 Ellobius talpinus
GAGAGAGAGAGAGAGAGAGAGAGAGAGAGAGAGAGAGAGAGAGAGAGATTGTTTCAAATGAAATGGGGGGCTGGGGAGATGGCTGGGCCGCTAAGAACATGTACCTTTCTTGCAGGGACACCTGTCCTTTCTCCAACATGTGGGTTGTGGGAAAGGAATTCAGGTCATGAGTGCCTGTACCCAATGAGCCATCTTGGTGGCCCTCTGGCATACATGTGTGTTCCTGACAGGTGTGAAGACCACAGATTAGTATGGAGTATCTTCCTCACTCTGCCTCGCAGTTTGTTTGTTTGTTGATACACAATTGCTCCCTGAGCACCCATCTGACAAGAATGTTGGCCAGTGAACTCCAGGGATCCGCCAGCCCCTTCCTCTGAGTGCTGGGTACAGACACACACCACACATTTCCTGTGAATGTTGGGAGTCTGAACTCTGGTCCTCAGGGGTACTTTGCAAGCTCTTAACCGTTGGAGCCATCCTAGTCCCTACTCCTTTGGTTCCTTATTTGTTTGAGACCAGGTCTCGTGGAGCACAGGCTGGCCTAGGATTGGCTGTGTAGCTGAAGGAAACCTCGAATTCCCGATGCCCCTGCCTTCACATCTTCAGTGTTAACATTACAGGCCTGAGCTGCTTCACCCAGCTCTTTTGTGTCTTTTAAATGCCACTAAAGGCTTTAAGAGATGAAGGTGAAAGTCTTAGAAACGAAGACGAAAGACATTCTGACGGAGCTCTCCACAGGTCACCAAGGGAATCGAGTCAGAACAAAGCTGTGGCCAGCCTTAATTTTGCCTGCTCAGCAGCCCCTCCTCCTTCAGCTAACAGCAACCAGACTTTGCTTTGAGGTCGGGCCAGCCCTCTGCGTGTAGCCTGGAGGAGCGGCGTGCCAAGCCGCCCGTCCACTTTCCACCTTTGTAGGGGTCTGGGCCCGGAACCTCCACTGAGACAAGCCGCCTCTCTCCCCTAGAGACTGATGCAAGGGACCGAAACCTCGGAGCTGATTAATCCCAGAAGGGCCTCCGCCGCCGCCAGCTCTGGAAATTGCTGCTCCAAATCTCACAGCAACCCTGGCTCCTGCCTCTTCCAGAGCCTGGATGTTGGCTCTTCTGTTCTGTGACTATCCAGTATCAGGCCAATGAATTCCCTTTTTGTTTAGGTTGGCTGCGTTTGATTTCCATGGCTCGAAACCAAAGCGCCCTTCAGCCACCCGCTGTTTCCTGATGCCTTCCCTGTCTATGACTCCCTGAGCCGGTATGAACTCAGAACCCCTGGGGGCATTCACATGACCGCAGGGAGGCTGGGGGTACGGCTTGGTTGGTAGAGCACTTGCTTAGCATGCATGCATCCCTGAGTTCAATCCTCAGCACCAATACATCAGGCATGCTGACAGAGTCAGGCAGAGGCTTGCAACCCAGCACTCGGGGAGGTGGAGACAGGAAGATCCGAAGCTCATCCTCAAGCTCAAAGCCGGCCAGCCCCGGGCTACACAAAACCCCGCCAAAAAAGAAAAGAAAAGAGTATAGTAGAATAGAATAGAATAGAAAAAAATCAAAATACAGATTAAAGTGGTCACACATCAGTCTGATTCTCCCAAAAGTGGTGGGAACATATACCATGGGAGGAAGCAAGTAGTCGCCTCTTAGGCCCCACTGTGATAAAACACAAACCAAGAGTGAACAAGAAGATGCTTGGATCAACGCAGAGACCTCTCATTGACTTATACCAGGACTGTTCACTTCAGAGAAAGGTTGGACTGCAGAGATGGCTCAGTGGTTAAGAACACTGGCTGCTCTTCCAGAAGCCCTGAGTTCAATTCCTAGCACCCACACGGTGGCTCACAACCATCTATAACTACAGTTCCAGGGGATCCAGTGCCCTCTTCTGGCCTCAGCAGGCACTGCACACACATAGTATAGACACATATGCAGGTAAAACATCCATAGATGCTTAAGGGGGGCAGTTTAAAAGAAATAGGGCGACCGGCTGAGATGGTGAGACGGGTACAGGACATTGTTGCCAAGTTTGATGGCCAAGTTTGAGCCCTGGGATCCACATGATGGAAGGAGTTGTCTTCTGTTCTCCACATGTGATGTCACGGCACATGGATGCTCACACAAAAATAAATGAATGAATAAATGTATATTTAAAAACAAATAGCAGAACTTTCTCACTTAAAACAGTAGGAATCTACCACATGGTGGTGGCACATGCCCCTGCAAGCAGATCTCTGTGAGTTCGAGGCCAGCCTGGTCTACAGACTGAGTTCCAGGACAGGCTCCACAGCTACACAAAGAAACCCTGTCTCAGACAAAAACAAGCAAACAAGAATATAGGGTCTCAAGAGATGGTTCGGTTCAGCAGTTAAGAGCACTGCCTGCTCTTCCAGAGGACCTGGGTTCAAGTCTCAGCACCCATATGGCAGCTCACACCTGTCTGTAACTCCAGTTCCAGAGAATCTGCCCCCTCACACAGACATACGTGCAGGCAAAACATCGATGCACATAGAAATAGATCTTAGGACAGCAATCACAGTTGATGCCACTGACATTTTCATTTTTTTATTTCTTTACTTTTTTTAGTTTAATTTTCTATCTTGTTATTTTTGGTGTGGGTGTGTGTGTGAGAGAGAGAGAGAGAGTTTATACACCCCACATACATACTGGCATCCACAGAGGCCCACAAAGGCTTCAGATCTCCTGGAACTGCAGATGGACTTCTAGTCCTTGCTCCCCAAACTTCCAGCCCTGGGAGCCACTGTACCACTGCGCTTAAGGGACTTGCACCAACCAGGGCAACACAGTGTACTTCACATCTCCATCTAAGCTGAGTACAGACCTTACTCGGGTTGCTTTCGCTGTTGCCACCAGTAGCATGAGCTGGGTGCTGAGCAAATGCTTGGAACATCGACCCTGCATGGATTGACTCCCCTCCTGGCATCCATGTTCTTCTGTAATGAGCTGGGCTAGCCTCCAGAACCACTATGGTACCACAAGGCATGGCAGAGTCCGATTTCTCCATGCCCCTCCCTTCCCCGAGATAGGGTCTCAGTCTTTAGCCCAAGCTATCCTAAAACTTACTATGTATCTCGTGGGTGACCTTCTGGCTTCAGCATCTCAAGTGTATTTTAAGATGACAGGCGCAAGCCACTTGTTCAGTACAGAATCTGACTTCTGAGGTTATGTCATAAAAAGACCTGTGCCCCCTTCTTTCTCTGTCTCTCTCTGTCTCTCTCTCTCAGGTGTATATATGAACATGTGTGTGTGTGATATGTATATAGGTATATGTTTGAGTACAAGGGTGGGCGCACATGTGGCAAGGCATAGTTGTGGAGGTCAGGGGACAACCTAGGGTGCTGGTCCTCACCTTTCACCTTGTGTGAGACAAAGTCTCTCTGTTGTCCACTGGTGAGTACCACAGAATGACTGGTCTTCAAACATCTTGGGAAGCTCCTGTCTCACCTCCTATCTTGCTGTACCAGAACTGAGGTTACAGATGCACCCTACGAGATCTGGCTTTAGGGGTATTCTGGGGATTTGAACTCAGGTCCTCACACTTGTGTGGTAAACACTTTGCCCACTGAGCCATTTTCTACAGCCTCCCTCTTTACTCTTGCTTGCATCTCTCACTCTGGAGTCAGCAGCTGGCTGCCACAGCGATGCTCGATCGGGCATTGGAGAGATCACAGATCACATACCTCCTGCAAAAAATAACACAACCTGCAGAGAAAGCCTCCAGGTTGGGGCAAACTTCAGAAGTGAAGCACCCTGGCCAACATGTTAATTCAACTCATTGCCAGACCCACCTAACGAGGTCATTCCTGAATCCCTGACCCATAGGGACAGTGAAATGAACAATGTTTACTGCTTAAGAATTTTGGAGCTGGCTGGGTGGTGGTGGTGGTACGCACACCTTTAATCCCAGCACTGGGGAGGCAGAGGAAGGAAGATCTCTGTGAATTCAGGGCCAGCCTGGTCTACAGAGTGAGTTCCAGGGCCAGAGCTGTAACACAGAAAAATCCTGCCTTGAAAACCAAAACAAAAAAGGGGGGGTAGCTGAATGAGGTGGCTCATACTTATAATCCTAGCACTTGGGAGGTAGAGGCAGGAGGAGTGGACTTAAGGACAGTCATGGCTCCATGAGGCATGAAGAAAGGGAAGGAAAGGGAAGAGGAGGATGGGAAGGGGAGGAAGAAAGTATTATTGTTCATTTGTTTTTTTCTTAGATTCACTGTGTAGCCTTGACTGGTCTGAGCTAACTATGTCGATTAAGTTGACGTCAAATTTACAGAGATCCACTTGCCTCTGCCTCCTGAGTGCTGGGATTAAAGGCCTGTGCTACCATGCCTGGCAAGCTCTATGTGGTGACCCGTACCTATGGAGGCCCACCCCAGCCCGCCCCTGGGCTCCCAATGCCAGCTGCAGGTAGCTACACCACAGAAGTGTGTCCTCTTTCCCAGGGAGTACTCATTGCTTATGTAACCTCTGTCAAGGAAAGGTGGTGCTGGGGAGTCCGGGATCACTCCTGTGAGTTTTGTGAGTCTCCCCACTGCACTCCACAAGGGAATGCTTCATTCTGAAGAAAACAGCCTTGCAATCCAGAGATGGGAGGGCCCGGAGCTCCGGGCCAACCTACCAGATGCAGACAAAAAGTAAGGAAGAGAACCAGTTGTGGTGAGACACGCCTTTAAATTCAGCACTCAGAAGGCAGAAGCAGAGGCAAGCAGAGCTCTGTGAGCTCGAAGCCAGCCTGATCTACATAGTGAGCTCCAGCCCATCCAGGGCTACACAGTGAGACCCTGTCTCAAAAGAAAGGGTGGGGGGAGATAGATGTGATTCAGTGTGTAGCATGCTTGCCATCACACACAAACTACTGATTTGATCCCCAGCACCATGTAAATTGTATGGTGGGCATACTTGCCAGCTTAGCGCTTAGGAGGCAAGAGGATCAGAGCTTCAGGGCTATCCTTGGCTACATAGCAAGCTGGAGCCTGGCCTGGGCTATGCAAGATTTGACCTCAAAAATAAAAATAAAGAAAAGGAATAAAAGAGGAGGCTAGAGAGTAAAGGAGAAAAAAATGGAAGGAGGGAGGGTCGCACAGTCCTAGGGGACTCTGTGCAATGATAGGTGCTTCTTGTGTCCTGACCATGAGGCCACTAGTCCCAGGTGTCTACTGGGCCTTTGAAGTGGGGCTCATGCCGTGGAAAAATGGAATTGTATTCTGTTTTCATTACAATGGCATTTTAAGCTGTGCTTTGTGGCTAGCGAAATCTGAACTTGATAGCATAGCTCTTAAACCTTGTCAACACAAACACTCCAGATCCTTTAAAAAAATATGTTAAGTGAAGGTGAGATTTAAGTAAAGTTGTTTGTGTGTGTGAGAGAGTTTTTTTCTTTGTTTGCTTTTTCTCCTTTTCCCCCTCTTCCTTCCTTTCTCCCACCCCCTCTCTCTTCTTTCTTCCAGACAGGATTTCATGTGGCTAAAACTGTCCTTCAACTCCTGATCCTCCTGCCTCCACTTCCCCCGTTCACCACCACACCTGGTTTATGTTATTCTGGGGGAGGAACTCAGGATTTCACGCGTCTGGCATGATCTCTCTACCCACTGAGTCACATCCTCAGCCCCGGAAAAATTCCTTGTCGTGCAAAACTCTGTGTGGGGGGAGGGGAGAAGAGGTAGTGCCGGGACTTGAACTCAGGATTTTGTGCATGCCTGGCAAATGCTCTACGGCAAAGCTACATCTCCAACCCAGTTCTCTTCTTAATGACTATATAAAGGCATATAATTGTCATCATGCTCGTCTCTCTACCCCACTTGCCAGCTCCTAAGTGTCACTTTGTGGTCAGCTTGTCCCCAGACCTCCAGCTGCTCCCCATCACTCCTTTATGTCCCTATTGTTTTGCTTCTACCAGAAGGTCACAGAACCACACAGGGTGCCCATGGAACTCATCCATGTAGTTCTGTGAGCCCATATTTGCCAAAGAATATTCCATTGCATAATATGGCGTTATACTTTGGTAATTCACTCCCCTGTTCAGATGCGGTTGGGTTCTTCCTGTTTGGGGTGATTATGAATTAATAGTAATTGTAATTATAAATTAATAGTAATTGTAATTTGCCTTTAGCTTGTTGTGTTAACTTTAGTTTTCTTTTTCTTTTCTTTTTCTTTTCTTTTCTTTTTGTACTGTGACAGAACCCAGACAGAGCAAGTAATCCACCGTGAAGCCATGCCCTCAGCCCCTCACTAGGGGATTCTAGGCATGTGCTCTACCACTGACCCACATTTTTTACCTTTTTTGCTTGTTTGTTTGCATAAGACAAGGTTTCCCTGTGTCACTCTGGCTGCCTGAAACTCACACTGTAGACCAGGCTGGCCTTGAACTAGGAGATCTGCCTGCCTCTGCCTCCCAAGTGCTGGGAGGCTACTACCACTGGGCTACCTCTTTTAATTTTGCAAGACAGATTTTGGCTAAGTTATTCAGGGTGTCCTTAAGTCTGCTATCCTGCTTCAGCCTCCTACACGACTCCAGGCCTCCTTCACCAGACCTGGCTTCAATATACATTTTTGTTTGAATGCTCTTTTTGTATATGTGTGTGTATGTTTGTGTGTGTGTGTGGTATATGGCCATATGTGTGAAAGAATGTGTACCTGTAAATACACAGAGGCCAGAGACGGATGCTGGGCATCCTGCTCTGTCCCTCTCCACCTTATCCCCCTGAGACAAGGTCTCTCACTGAACCTGGGGCTGCACTGGAGCGATCAATCCCCACGCATCTTCCTACCTCTGCCCTGGCAGCACTGGAGTTATGGGTATAAGCAGGGCCACACCCAAATTTTTTGCTGAGTACTTGGGATTCAAACTGAGGTCTTCAGGATTGCACAGAAAACATTCTTATTCATTATCTCCTCAGTCTTTGGCTGTAGTTATAAGAAACTGCCAAGAAGCTCACAACTGTCTGTATAACTCCAGTTCCGGGGGATCTGGCACCTTCACACAGAAACACAGGCAGGCAAGACACCAGTGCACATAAAATAAATATAAATCTTAAAAAAATAAAATAAAACCTGCCAAGCTGTTTTCAAAGTGGTACTGCCTCTGTGCATTGCATCAGCAACGTGGGAGAGTTCCAGTTACTCCACATTCTCATCATCTATGAGTGATGTGGGTTTTGTGGGCTTTGGAAAGCAGTGTGGAGAGATGTGGAGTAATAGCCATTGTGATTCTAATTTACCTCCTAAAGACCTTTAATAATTTTTTATAGATTTTACTTATTTTTAAATTTTATGAATGTGAGCCATTTGTCTCTATGTACATCTGTGCACCATGCGCATGCAATGTGTGTGAAGGCCAGAAGATGGCGTCAGATCCTCCGGGGACTGGAGTTACACGTGGTTTTAAACCACCATGTGGGTGCTGGAAATTGAATCCAAGTCCTCTGGAGAAACAGCCAGTGCCCTTAATCACTGAGCCAGCCCTAGAATCTTTTCAGATTATTCATTTTTGTTACTGTAGTTATTTCTTTTGAAAGTGTGTATGTGTGTATGTGTGTGTGTGTTTCCTGTGTGCATGCAGGTGCACATGCCATAGCACACATGTGGAGCTCAGAGGACAATTTTCAGGAGTCAGTTCTCACCTTCTAGCCTGGGAAGGAAATTTTTCTATTGTTTCCTCTGCTTCCTGGCTTGTCTGAGAGCTGCTAGCCAGCTTTCCTGTCTCTGCCTCCCATCTCACTAGGAATGCCTGGATTAAAGGCCCACACTCCCACACCAGGCTTTTTTTAATGTGGCCCCTAGGTGTCACACACAGGTGGCCAGGCTTGCATAGCAAAGTGCTTTTACCTGCTCCCTCATGGGCCTGCTCGCTACCCAAATATCTTCCTCAAAGACAAGCCTGTTCATATTCTTTGCCTTTTTTTGTATTTTTGTTGTTGTTGTTGTATGATTTCTCTAGCTGTTTTACTACCTCTATGACCCAGCCTCAAACAACTCCCTGGGCTGAGGGGGCATAGTACAGTTGGTAGAGTGCTTGCTTAGCACCCATAAAATCCTGGATTCCAGCCCTTGCACTTCATGAACTGTGTGTGGTGCTTGCGTGCTTGCAATCCAAGCACTGAGGAGGTGGATGTGAGGTGGGGTGGGGTGGGGGCTGGGGGAACCAAGAGTTCAGGGTCCTTCTTGGCTACATACCGAGGTTGAAGCCAGCCTGGGCTACACGATATCCTATCTCAAAGAAGTGTAACTAAGTAACTAAATAATATCTGCCAATACACTGCAGTTTTCCTGTGGCTGGCTCTGTGGCTGGAGTTAGGTCCACTTCTTCCAGCTCCTGCTGTGAGCTCTGAAGGTAAGGTGCTGGGTATTGTGGGGGCTCTTTTGTTGGCAGCAGGCTTTTTCTCTTTTCTTTATAGAGTACTCGCTTGGTCAGACGGCTTAAGCAGGTCCTCTAGACCTAAAGGGATCCAGAGAAGAATTCAGCTTCCCACATTTTCATTGTTCAAGGGCCCTTTTTAAAAATGGGCTCTTTTCTTGCCCTCTCTATGGTAGCTGTCAATATAGCCAATGAATCACTGTTTAAGGAAAAAGGAATCACAGACAATTAAATAGATGTCTAGACTTGCCAAGGTCAGGGTGAGCTGGCTCTGCACACTCTTGATATCATTACCATACCATTTCTTCCTTCCCCACAGAGGAGATGAAAGAAGAGAAAGGAAGAAAGAGAGAGAGAGAGAAAGAGAGAGAGAAATTATCTTTTATTTTTTCCTGCTTCAGCCCCTTCTGTGTTCAGACTCAGCTCCTGTGATTTGTCTTGTGTGCCAGACCACATTGACCTTGAATTTTTGGCTATCCTTCTCCCTCTGCCCCCTGAACGCTAGGATGGCCGCATACACCACTACATCCAGTTCCCAAATCCTTAAAGGACCCAGCACACTCCTGTTCTCCTTAGCCTTGCCTTTAGCTCTACTGTTGTAAAACATACAGGCATACATCAAATCAGCCTCTTCTAAGTGTGTGGTTCAGTGGCGCTAAAATATTCACATTAGGACTAAGGAGATGGCTTGGTGGGTAAGAGCATTTGCTGTATAAGCATGAGGACCTGAGTTCAAATCCCAAGCACCAATCTAGGTATGTCTGGACACACACTTGCCACCCCAGTACTATGGGGGCTGGGCAGGAGATGGCTGGGGCTTACTAGCCACCAAGATAGCTCCAGGTCCAGTGTCTCAGGGAACAAAAGCAGACAGTAATAGAGCAGGACTCCTAGTGCCCCATGAATAGGTTGGGTGGGGGTGAGGTGGGGTGCATGCCTGCACACACGGGTGTACCTACATCACACACACACACACACACACACACACACTAAAATTTTTAAATTCACACTGTGGTACAACTATCAGGCACAGTGGCCATTAATTCCAGAACTGGGGAGGCTGAGTCAAAAGGATTACTCCGAATTCAAGGCCAGCCTGAGCTACAAGAAGAACTCCAGATAGATTAGCCTGGGCTACAAATGTAAGCCTTTGTCTTAAGGAAAGCCAGATAGCAAACGAACACTGTGCAGTCACCAACACTGTCTGTCTCAACTCTCCAGCCTTCTACAATGAAGTTCTGTCCCCACTGAAACACTACCCCCTTTCCAAACCCTTGCCTCCCACCATTCTATTTTTAGCCTCTGTGAATGTGACCAGTCTTTGGGCCTCATACAAGTGGAACTGTAGGAGCTGGGGTGAGAATGTTGGGAGAGTGCTTGCCTAGCATGCATGAAGCCCTGGGTTTGATCCCCAGCACTGCCCAAACTGGGTGTGGTGACACATGCCTGCAATCTTAGCACTCAGAGGTAGAGGTAGAGGCAAGAGGACCAGAAGTTTTTAGGGTCATCCTCAGCTACATAGTGAGTTCCAGGCCAGCCTAGGCTACGTTAGACCCTGTGTTCTTTCAGGTCTGGCTTATTTCACTCAATGTTGTATCATCAAGATTCATTCATGTTGCAGCAGGTAGCACATTTTTCTTTCCTTTCAAGCTAATATTCCCTTAGATGTGTGTACAGTGTGTGTGTGTATTCTTTTTTGTTTGTTTATTTGTTTCTTCAAGACACAGTTTCTCTGTGTAGTTCCGCTGGTTCTGAAGCTCTCTCTGTAGACCAGGCTGACCACTCCCAGAGATTTGTCTGCCTCTGCCTCCTGGGTGCTGGGATTAAAGACGTGCACCACCACCAGCTGGCTGGAATTCTTGACTTCACTCCACATCCGAGCTACTGTGAGTAGAGCTGTCACGAACACAGCTTTACTGTATGTCGTAGAAAACTCCCTCACACCTTGCTTTCAGTTCTTGGGGATATGCCCAGAAATGGGATTCGGTGTCTGACGGTAAAAGTTGTCTGCGAGTGCAGGTGCACATGTATAGACGGGTGTTTGTGTGTGCACATGTACACGGAGACAGGAAGAGCTCAGGTGTCACCCTCAGAAATGGCATCCATCTCCTATAAGACAGGGTCTACATAAGGCTAGACTGGCGACAAGTCCCAGGCATCCCCCTGTCTCCACCATCCCCGTGGTGGGATGACAAGCACGTGGCACCATGCGGGCTTTTCTCTCTCTCCTGGGTTCTAGGAATCAAACTCTGGCCTTCATGCTTTCACAGCAAGCAGTTTAGTGACTGAGCAATCGCCCCACCCCTTTGTGGTTGTTTGTGGCAGACTCTCACTATGGAACTTGGGTTGACCGAGTACGCTTAGGAGATTCCCCTGCCTCTGGTTACTAATCAATGGGATTGCAAGTGTGTGCCACCAACCTGTCTTATGCTGAACTTTAAAAACTGTGTGTGTGTGCCTATGAACACCTGATTCTTGACGAAGAAGCTAAAATTATAAAATGGAAAAAAGAAAGCATCTTCAACAAATGATGCTGGCATAACTGGATGTCAACATGTAGAAGAATGCAAATAGATCCACATCTATTGCCATCACAAAACTCAAGTCCAAACGAATCAAAGACCTCAACAAAGAAACAACCACGCTGGGGCTGGAGAGGTGGCTCAGCAGTTAAGAGCACTGGTTAAAACCTCTTCCAGAGGTCCTGAGTTCAATTCCCAGTACCCACATGGTGGTTCACACCCGTCTGTAATGAGATCTGGTGCCCTCTTCTGGCATGTAGGTATACACTGTATACATAATAAATAAATATATCTTAAAAACCACACACACTGAACCTCATAGAAGAGAAAGTGGGAAGTACACTTGAACACATTGGCA
>LOJH01022495.1:284-13589 GCA_001685095.1 Ellobius talpinus
ATAATGACATCTTGAATTTTGCAGGAAAATGAATGGAGCTAGAAAACATTATTTGGAATGAGGTAATCCAGACACAGAAAGACAATTATCACATGTACTTACTCAAAGGTGGTTTTTAAACATAAAGCAAAGAAAACCAGTCTACAAACCACAATCCCAGAGAACTTAAACAACAACGAGGACACTAAGAGAGACTTCCATAGATCTAATCTACATAGAAAGTAGAAAAAGACAAGATCTCCTGAGTAAATTGGGAGGATGGAGACCTGGGGGAGGGTTGAAGGGGGAGGGCAGAGGCAGGGAGGGGAGCATAAAAAAATGTAGAGCTCAATAAAAATCAATTAAAAAAAGGAAAAAGAAGATAAATGCACAGGATAATCACCTAAAATCCACAGTGCGGATATACTGTGGTCATGGTCATAATGTGAAGTTCTTTGTGAATGAATGAAGCTGCCTCCAAGTGACAGAGTCTTCACTTCCACCCCCTAGGCATCCTACATTAAACAAAGGCCATAAAAGCCACTTTTTTCCTTATTCTTCTCTTTCAGTGCAGTTCACTTTCAGGGTTAATTTATGCACTATCTTTAATTAGTACTACACTGTCATTGTTGGTCCAAGTAGGAAAGATTTTCATTGTTTCAACTATGTTGTGACCCATTCATTCAGTCAGTCATAAGGAGGTGAATACCATGAACCCTCTTTTCTGTTCAACTTGGGAGCAGGAGCTAACTGTTTGTGGGTTACCAGCTTCTGCTTCTGTCTCTCACACAGAAGCAACCAGAACCCAAAATTCAAACCACCGTTGTTTTAGAGAGTTTAAGCCCATGTGCTAAATAATGTACTATAGGGTTTTTGTGTGTGTGTGCGTGTGTGTGTGTGTGTGTGTGTGTGTGTTTCTAAGATGTTATTGGACTTCTCATTTAATGATAGGTAGGATATCTATATTATGTGGTAACTATAGATTCGCTGCAGCTCATTGTGTGATGTTCTCTTGTGTGTGCTTGTACCATAAGCCCCGTGTTCCCGAGGATGGGCATGGGGGCTATTTCCAGTTCCTCATTATTAGACACAATACTATTTTTACACATTTGTGTTCATTTCTCTTATAAGAGCGTGGAAAAATTCAATTTAACAAAATAAAATAAAATAAAACTAAGTTACTTTCCAAAACAGTAACACATGTGCCACGATCTTAGTGACATCAGGTTTTCTCATACGCAAAACCTGGATAAAAATTATTGTGTTACATGTAACTAAAAAAATTCAGTAGTTACACCAGAAACACCCAGGGACCTTCCTAGAAAACATCGCTATCAGCACATCAGCGCTTAACCCTCTTTCCCAGTCAGCTCGGCACCACATCTAAGCCAATCTTGTTTTCATTTTTATCTAGTAAAGGAGGAGCTTGTGGACACAGGCAAACCTTATCCACCCCTGCAGATCCCAGGAGCTCCTGTTCCTGCCTCTTTGGCACTTGTTCCCTGATCCTTGGAGCATACAGTCACCAGAATGGCTGCAAATTAGATGACAGATTCTCATTGTTAAACCACTGTGAAAACGTGTAATGGGGAGGGCGGCCAGCTGCCAGTTGTTGGACAAAGCTGTACGGACACCAAACTCCAAGCTCATGGGAGAGTCCTTGCTGCCTTGCACCGCATCTTGAGCAGCTGTCCTTTTTGTCCTGGTGTGTCTCTTACTGCTTCATCCAGCCCCTGGCTCTTGCCTGCCTCAGGGATGCTGCACACGTCATGCATGGCATCTCTTCTGCTCGCAGTCCTCCAGCCCCAGCTCTCTTTCTCACAGTTTCGTTCTTCAAATCTTTCTCTCATATTCTTCCAACGTGTACCTGTTATGAACTCAGCTGACAGGGGAAGGACCTAAGTTTGTGAAGGTTCAGTACCACCTCTATGGCCCCATGCCCAGGAAGGATCAGGGCAGGGATCTGACTCCAAAGTCACTTTTCACTAGGTCCTGGGAAATAGATGGAGAGGTAGCTAAGGATCCAGCTGAGTTGGATAGCCTTTTCTAGTTGCTGTCGTAGCTTTCTTGAGAATTTCTCATGTTCTATGCTAGGTCTTGGAGCTGTTATTCTTGCAGCCTTGCACAACACCCTGCTGGAAAACAACACCTGACTTCTTTTTCTGTTAAACAAACATTAAGAATAGTTATTTGGCCAAACTCACACAATTGTTCCTGCATCTACAGCACACTACGGTGGGAAAGCTGGTTCCTAAGTGTCACCGCAGGACTTTAAGAGCTAAGTAAATCCGCAAATTTTTCAGTTAAAAGCAGCAAAGCTGACCTCTTCCTTAACACTCGGATATTTAATCTATAAATTATTCAGCTCACAGCATTTCTTTTTCCCAAGATTTAAACCATAAAATGGCCTTTTTCATTTCCTTTTGTATTTCCCCCAAGTGATTAGAAAGTATTGCTCTTCAGAAATACAAGGCTACATTTATATTTTCAATAAGTAGATTACGAGAACAGGGTTCCCTAATCCACGAGATACACTCTGTCACTCCAGAGACATAAGCAAAGAAGGGAAGCTGTTCAGTAGAAGGAACCTCAGTTTCTCATGCAATAAAGACACAGTGCTCCTCAGTGGTTTATCATTTTGAAAAAGACCAGAGACAGTCATATACCTGTTTGCCAACCACAGCATCATTTTCTTTAAGAAGCCAATAACGGTTGTGTCCCAAGGACTAGCCTGTGTCTGGTCCTCATTAGTGCTGCTCAATCCTTTCCCAGCATTCAACACGGCACTCACTCTACATCCTAACTGCAGGCTTAGGTTTTGCTTAGGCTTTGATTAGTGATTCCAAAGAATTTGCTATGGACATGAAAGTCTGGTCATATTCATGTGGCAAGCATTCCAAGGGTGAGAACACTTTCTTCTATTGCTTGCCTTTGAATGTCTGTATCAATGCCTCCACCCAAACCCATGAAACAGTCCTCCTCGGAGCAACTTCAAGGTCACTCTAGGTACTGCATTAGGCATTTCTGGGAAGACAAAACTGAAAAGTTACATATGCAACTTGAATGGAGTCAAAGTGGCCAGGCACTGATTTAACACACAGGCCCTTCCCATGCTAACCCATGGCTGCTGTATACTTTACAGTATGGGATGAGTATGCTCAAAAAATTTCTGTCACTGCACTTGAAAATTAAAGTCAACTTTACACAGCAAAGGGAAAAAAAGGAACACAGTGAATATGGGCTTAGGGTGTAAAAGCTTGGATTTAAGATGAGACTTTGGCCATTACTACAGTGCCATGCTTTCAAGGTTTGTTCCTTGTCTACACACTGAAGATGAAAATACCTCCCTCAGAGGGGCATTGTGAGAACCCTGTGTGATTATGTGACAGAAGAATGTTTTGCAGATTCTGGCCAATGAAAGGTATCGCTATCAGTGTGACTTGGGTCTAATTTCAAATGGTGGATGCTAGATAGTCTGCCCATTAAAGATACCACTATGCACATTATGGGATTAGGAGACTCAAGGCCAATTATCCACAAAAGCATTTTAAAGCTTGGTCCTTTCTCTGTGGCTGCCAACAATTTGCTCAAGATGAGTGAATGCTGAAAAAAAATCTGACTACAGGGGAAAGCCAGTCAGGCACACCCTCTGCTATTGCTTAGAATCTTAGCTGTGTTTCTGGGAATTTCTCTAGTGCCAGGTTTCTTGCTAGTCCCATAATGACTCCCTCAATCAAGACATCTCTTTCCTTGCTCTCGCTTTCTGTCCTTCTCCCATCTCAACCATCCATTTTCCTCTAGTTCTCCTCCCCACTCCCCTTCTCCCCTCCTCCTCCCCTTCTGCCTTCCCTTCTATGCCCCTCCCTCAGCATGCTCCCAATTCTTTCAGGAGATCTTGTCTATTTCCCCTTCCCAAAGGGATCTATGTGTGTTTTTCTTAGGGTTCTCCTTGTTACTTAGCTTCTGTGGGGTCGTGGACTCTAGGCTCCTTATCCTGTTTTACAGCTAGTATTCACCTATGAAGGGGTACATAGCATGCTCATCTTTCTCGCTTGGGATTACCTCACTCAGGATGTTTTTTTTCTAGTTCCATCCATTTGCATGCAAATTTCAAGATGTCAACTGATGGAAGCAGATGGAACAGTGGAGCATTGGACTGAGCTCCCAAAGCCCAGTCAAAGAGAGGGACAAGTGAGAATACGAGCAAAGAGGTTAAGACTATGAAGGGGGGGACACCCACTGAAACAGCTTACCTGAGCTAATGGAAGCCTTCCAACCCCAGCCTGACAGCAAGGGAATCAGTACAGGACCAAACTAGGCCCTATGAATGCAGGTGACAGTTGTATGGCTGGCGCAGACTGTGGGGCCACTGACAGTGAGACCACGATTTATCCCTACTGCTTGTTCTGGTTTTTTGGAACCCACTCTCTCTGGAGGGATACCTTGCTCAGCCTAGATATAGTGGGGAGGGCCTAGGTCCTGCCTCAAAGCAATGTGCTACACTTTGTTGACTCTGCTTGGGAAACCTTACCCTCTCTGAGAAGTGGATGGGAAGTGGGGTGGGGGTGGGAGGGGAAGGAGGAGGGAGCAGGAGGAAGGGAGAGAGTGGGAATGGATTCAGCATGTAAAATGAGAAAACATAATTAGAAAAAAACTTGCCCTCCTATTTGCAGTCAAGAGTCAGACAGGACAGCTGGGGACCACAGTTGACAGTTCCCTCAAACTGAGATTTCTTTCATCATCTTCTGAGCTGGGATGAAATTACATGTTTTGTGTTTTATTTTGATTTTATTTCTACACATCAGAGAGCCTACAGCGAGAAGGTGACTTATGTTTCCTGGTGATAAAAGGGAAAATGGAGCAGTTGAGCTCTAACCACAAGGAGAGTGGGTGGGGGGACTTGGGTAACCATGAGGAGAGAGGAGAGACTTGGGTAACCATGGGGAGAGAGGAGAGAGGAGAGACTTGGGTAACCACGGGGAGAGAGGAGAGACTTGGGTAACTATGAGGAGAGAGTTCGGTTAGACTTCGGTTTAGACAAACCAATCAGCCTCTTCCCTGACCAAGCCAGAAGGACTGGGACCCCATGTTCCACCTCTTCTTCTACAGTGGACATTTATGGTGCTGCCCACAAATATTCCCTCTGCTTCCCACTGCCCTCATAGTGGGCACCTCCTCACAGTGCAGCCTTCCCTAAATATCTGCACCAACCAAATAAAGCAAAGCAAGAGGGTGTTTATTCAAACTTCCCTGACAAAAGCTAAAACCGACTTCAAACCTACTCAGTTGATCTTTGGCGGGAAGGTGTCTCCACCCTCCTGATCACAGAGGTGTCAAACCTCCCTGCTTTGTTTCNNNAAAAAAACCAAAAACCTAAAATTCCGGTGATATTTATCTGATATTATTGTCTGCATGTAGAGATTGTTTTCATTATAGTTATACATGACACAATCAAATGAAATAGGAAAGATAGATATTATTGTCACACAAAAGATAAAAGAATAAGTAATGTATAATGTATTCAAGACTAGATGGGTAATAAAGGTCAGTGGCAAGAGAAAAAAAGACATTCACAATTCTAGGCCTTCTGCATGTATGTTACAGTTGTGTAGCTTGGCTTTCTTGTGGGACTCCTAACAGTGGGAACAGGCGCTGTTTCTGACTCCTTTGCTGGATTTTGGGACCCTATTCCTCATACTAGGCCACCTTGTCCAGACTTAATATGAGGGGAAGTGCTTAGTCTTACTTGATATGCCATGATCAGTTGATATTCATGGGAGGCCTGCCCTTTTCTGAATAGAAGCGGAGGAGGAATGGATGAGGTGGGGAGTCAGAGGGGAGGTGGTGGGGAAGGAGTGAAAGGAGAGGAGGGAGGGGAAGCTTCAGTTGGGATGTAAAAAAAACATAATATGGGATGTAAAAAAACAATAATAATAACGATGACGATGACGATAATAATAATAATAATAATAATAGTTTTAAAATCATTTTAAAAATTAAAGCAGGATGTGACCTCGCATGCTAGGAAATGCTTTGTCCTACCATGTGTACCTTTTCGTTATGTGGAGGGGCCACAGCTGCTGTCAAGACCCCTCTGCACCGCCCTGACTCTTGTGCTCACAGGGCTGGGAGCCTGGGTAAGGCAGCTGGGCTCTTGCAGCTCTGCCTCGCCAGGCTGCCATGTGGTTAAATGAGACTGTTGTAAAGCACCCCACACAGGGCCTGGCATATTTCAGGGTCTGTCCCCTTCTTGGCAGCCTTCTCCCCTTGACTGGACATTCATCACAGACCGGTGGAACACCAGCACCTCAGACGCCCCAAGCATTCAGGGTTAATAGATAAACCCCAGACCCTGGAGAGGACCACCTACAGCTGTTGACAGTCACTCTGTGAGCTGAGCAGCTGCCAGATACAAAGACAGGGGACAGGCCTCCAGTATACCCTGCCCTCCTGCCTAACACAAAGGTCCCCCAGAAGATTTCAGGGAGGGGACCTGGTGTCAGATAACAGACCATTCCGGGCTCTCTGACCAGCATAGCTAATCCGCTAGTAGTTCAGCCATCTTTTCTACCCACCAGTCACCCACAGATGACTCTTCCAGGAGTTCTCTCCCAGGAGGCCCTAAGGAGCACTTGGGCCAGTAACACTCTAATCTGAGTAGTGCACCGAGCCCTCATCAGGATACAGGCTCACATCTTCCACTAATATTTCACTGACCTGTCTGCCTTGGGTTGTCTGGGAGAGCCAGGCTGAAAATTCAGCATGCTTGTGTTCCCAGACCGCTAGAGGAGGGAGAAGTGAAACAAGGCAGAAGATGCCAAAGACAAGAAAGGAAAATATGCCACTCCTCGCTCAGAGTCTCATCCAAGGCCAGCAGCGGCAGCATTGCCCCTGGGTACCACCCAACACCAGGATCACCTGGGCCCACTGAAGCAGAGCTGCATGGTAGAGTCCAGCGTGCTCTTTCCATAAGCCACCATGTGACTCTGAGGTTTGTGGTGATGTAAGAACCTCTGACTTAGCTAAGATACAAAGTGTTCACTGGGCAAAAGTCAAGAGCCAGTGAAGCATGCTTATAATGAAGCATAAAGCCTCTATGTTTGGTACAGGAAGCCTCAGTGTCAACTTAGAATGGAGTTAGACAACAATCTTTGGCACTCACCTTTTCTAAGCCTCAGTTTCCCTGTGTGTGAAATGTGGCGAGTCCCCAAAGAGTCAGGGGGTAGGCTGTAGACCACCTCCTCTGGGACCAAGGATCTCTGCTTCAGCTCAACTCCCATTGAGACCATGTGTAGAGAAACTGGCCTGGCCATTCCACCAGGTCTAGCAGCAACGTCCTGCTATTTCCCCAAATGTGACAACCAAAAATGTCCCCTAAGAACCGGATTGCTACTGGCTGCAATGGTGCTGGAAGGCAGGATAAGTGAAACGTGGCAGCATTCTAATCAGGCAACCTTGTATTCCCCTCCCAGGCTGTCCATCAACCAGGCGTCGGAGCCCAGGAGTTTCGAATAACCTCAATGGACTGCGGTGTCCTCCTCTATGACACAGTGAGTGTGAAAGATCTCCTTCACAAGCTGGAGTGAGACTGGAGAGTTATATAAACTACTCAATAAGATTGCCCTGGATGATGATGATCTTATCTTTTCATTCTCCCGACTGGGCAGATAAACAAAGAAAGATGAGTTGAACTTTAATGATTGCTCTTAAATTAAAGGTAAGGAGACAGAGTATTGAAATTAAAAGGGTAAGCCAAGAACACAGAGAAAGGTTGAGTCATACAGAATATCCGTTTCTGGAAGGAGGCAGCACAAGGCATCTGTTTCCACAGGTCATGTGACCACCTATGTCTCCAGGTCCCTGCCCTGAGGTTTGAGGCCAGTTGTCTTGTAGTTCAGTATAGCAGACTGGAAAGTAGTGGAGGCAGAGCAACTTAATGCTCAGGGTCCTCACAGACTCGGCTCATGTTCTGCTTCTGTACACATTGATTCTGTGAGCTTGACCAATGCCCTTGAGCTCTCGTTCTGCCTCCATTTCCTTACTGGTGAAATAGAAAGAAAAATGGGCCGACTGGGTGTGGTGGTGGCACATGCCTTTAACCCCAGCACTTGAGTGGCAGAGGCAGGCAGATCTCTGGGAGTTCAAGATCAAACTGATTTACAGAGCAAGTTCCAGGACAGTCAGGGCTACACAGAGAAACTCTGTCTGGGGGGGCGGGGGGCGGAGATGATGGTCATTACCTCTCTGTAGCTCATCTTAGTAGCAGGTTAAGTGGTATCATGTGTATCATGTATTGAAGGCTACCATAGCATTGCTGCTCTGTGCACTTTATAACGTGGTATTTGGGTAAGAGTAGACAGCACGCACGACAAAACTGAGGCATAATAATGTCACCGAACAGCGCTTTTCACTATGCAAACAGATTTGGTATTTCACTATCGTTCATTCTCTTTAACTATTAAAAACTTAAGAGACATCCAAACCAAGAGTCCGGCTACCATCAGTCCCTAAACAAATGGTGGAATGCACAGCTCAATGACCCCAGGGGTGTGCATTGTTGAGGAGCCTTCTTGAACTCAGTGGCTAATGGCTAAACTGCCTCATCTCCAGGATAGGACAGAAGACCTCTGCTGACGTCCACTGACCATTTAAAACCGTGTGATTCGGTATTTAATCTAGGTGACCCACTTTGTGGGCATGGCCACATTTGAGGTAGGTTCAACCATAATTCCCATTTTACATGTGTAAGAACCGGAGCAAATGGGCACTTTACATAGCTTCCATTTTAGGCAGAAAACTAACCTAATCCAGTTCATAGAGAGGCTTTACAAAGCAATCCATGTGTCAGCTATGTCACCACCTAACATCTTCCTCAGTCAAAAGAACTATCTTCCTTTGCTTTAAGCTCTGCGTTGCCGTGAGATTTATCTAGAAAGGTGAGGTGGACTGTACTAAAGCCAAGGTCATGGCCTGGATTTGTCATCTTCTCCAAGATCTCTAGATCCAGACCAGATGCACCCCAGTAAAGGAAGCTGCAAAGCTCCACAACGCACCTACTTTCTGGAAATGGAACTCCCATCTTGCATTGCATTTGATAGGCAGTTGGGAAACATCCAGTTAATTCCTAGCCTCATTCAGCACCTTCTGGGGAGTCGAGTTCAGTTCTCCGTTCCTTTTTACGGGTTACCACATCTCACCAGTTCCCACACTTTTCATTTTCTGAATGCCATTTAATCACAATTAATGCAAAACCTCTGAATTTAACACAAAACTTCTGAAACCATGTATCTTGAATCTATACTGACTGTTCCATCAACCTCTGGGCTACTTGTGGTTCTTCAGATATAATTACAACTTTCTCTTCTCTCGGGTATTCTAACACCTACAAACGGTTTGAGACACCCCCTCAGAATGTGCTTTGGACAGGGGTAAAAATGGGAGTGGATGTGATTAGGTGACTTCTGGGATTAGTTTCTATGCAAATAACGATTGGGAATTTCTTTTGCCATGAAGCTTTCACTTCTGAACTTAGTGTAACAAGGGGAAAAAGTCTTCCTTGTGTCAGTGGAAGCAAACAAAATAAAATGAAATGAAATAAAGTGAAAACAGCATGCTTTGTAACTGAACCCTTAAGTTTGGATTTCTAAGGTGTTGTGGGCCATTGGCCCTTGGATTGCTCAATCGACAGGGGAAGTCATGTGGAGGAATAGAGGGTCACGGCCTACACTAATCCTTATCCTCAGTGTAGTAAATCCCAGTGGATGTGGAACTGAATTGGTCTCCAAGGCTTTACACAATATTTGGTCTCACCAGATGAACTCTCGCAGACACATCTGCACGGCTGTGTTTCAGGACAACTGGAAATGAAACAAAACCTAAATCTCACCCATACATGCTTGTTTTTATTTGATATCTCCAAATTTGCATCTGGCAGGAAGTATATTCTAGTTGTTAAAATTGATTAATTTCATGGGTTCTAGTCTCCTCTACTATTGCCAAATAATAATTATATGAGGCCTTTGATGCTTTCATTTGAACAAAAGGAGCATGTTTTCCCCAGTGAGTGCTAACACCTGGCATTGTTTGTATACAAGTTAACTTTTGAAGTGAACATCTCAGCAGCGCACAGCCCACTGCGCTGTCAGAGTGGAGACACAAGCTAAAATACGTGGGCTTCCCTGGGTTTCCTTTCATCAGCAGGGGAAAATAGAAAAGAACTGTTCTCTAAATAGCGTGTGTGAGAGCAAAGAGCCTGGCGGTGGGCTTACTGTTGGAGAATACGAGTACCGAACGTGCCGACTGGTCACTCCCCAGTTTATAATGCGGTAACTGGCAGACATTCTCTCAATGGAACTCTCCCCAGCAGAATGTGAATGAAACAACAATGGGGTCAGATGCAGGGCCACACCACAGCTCAGCCCAAGGTTCACACAGGCACAGCTCTGCCTGGAGAGGGCCTATGTCTCCTAGAGACCTGAAGAGGAGCCAGCAATGAACGGCCCTGTCCTGCCCTCCTCCCTAGCATCTGGTAGACATCATTAATCAACCAGACAATCTTGACCAATAAGAATGCTCAGGCAGCGTTCTACCATCCTCCGCAGCAGCACACGTGGCAGACATCATTAATCAGCCAGAAATCTTGCCCAATAAGAATCTTTCTCAACATAGCATTCCAGGCATACTACTAATCAGCTGAGTTTGGCACAAATCCTATTTGTCTGTGCAGCCTTAAGACAAAGATGACCTATTCATTTAAAGCGCTGTTGGAGGCAGTGGGGCACAGGAGAAAGTGCATGGGCCTACAGTCACAGGATTTCAAATCTCAGCTTTGGCGGTAAGCTGGCTGTGTGAGTCTGGACAAGTTGCTTAATCTCTCTCTGTCTTGGTTTGCTCTCTGTTTAAGAACATCCAATGGGATTACTGTGGAGAATAAATAAAATAACGTGTCCCAGACAGGCAGTGTGATGACTGGAATTTAGTATGTGTTTAACAAATGCTAATTCTTTCTTTGTCCAGCATTAATCATATAAGGAGTTGTGTATCTCATACCAAACTCCAAGTTCCCTCCTTGGGCTCTTCCACCAGTCAGCCTTTTCAGTGTACGGCCCTTCAACTAGCCTAAACCGGGAGGAGGAGTGGAACTATTGCCAACATTTGGGAAGGTTGAAGACTTAAACACAGACTAAGAAGTGCCTACTCGTCAACATGAGCAGACAGTTCTCAGTCTCGCACAAATGGTCCACGTGTTAGGTGGATGAAATACCTTCTCCACGCACAGCAGACTCGGCTCACGACTGATGCACCAGGATGCCATCCCCTGGCAAGTCAAGCGGAACTGGTATAAGCATCAACCTTATAAGAGTGAGTGTGAATCCTACTGTGACCAACACAGCCACCCATCATATGATTAACCCCCAGAGCGTGTGTACACATGTCACCAAAGCAAAATGCAGGAACATAGACCCACGCAGCTTCACCATTCCCTGGGCTGCCCCCCCCTTTTTTTAATCAAGCCTTCACTTGTGGTCCAGTAACCATGGGGTCATTTGCTCGGCAACCCAGGTTATTGCTTGGCTTCCTTCCTCGGGAACAAGTAGTGCTGCCCACAACCCTCACCATCACCCCCCAAGCCCCTCCCCGTCAGTGGCCTGATCCCAAAGAAGATACAAGCTTTCACTGAATCCTCTAGCTTAGAAAATTGAAGAATCAACAAAGAAAGGAGGCTGCAACCTTGATCTCCTTCCAAAGAGCAGCACGGCTGTTTGGGCTGGTCAGCCAGGAGCCATGAATGCAACTCTGACCAGTGCCGAGATTAAAGCCATGAATGACTTGGCTTGCGCTTTTGTGAGAGATCCGAATTGTGTAGCATAGCAATGTTTACAGGTTTATAGATCAGCCTGGGGCACCCGACGCCCTTGACTATGATTTATTATTACAGGACAGAGAGTATCTCAGACTGGGCTGGAAATGGATCTTGGCCGCGTTATTTAACTCAGCGGATGCAATGTGTGAGAGCTGATGGCCTTGTTTCTCAATTTGTCAGTTGTAAAGGGAGTCCCCGAGGCTCAATTGCAGACCCAGTATTGTTTACATAGCCCAGCAATAATACATCACATGTGGCAAAATATTACAAATTCATTTTTATGCTGATGATACGGCTCATGCATAAGAGCAGCTAATGTGCTTCTCCTTTCATTTGAAATTGCAGCAGTCTCTAAAGGCACAAAGGGCCTTTTGTGCTTTGAACCATAAAGAAGAGAAAGAATATGACAGTTTCTAGAAGGACTAATGAAGGGTTTGATCTGGCTCGGCTGCCATCTGTAAAACAGGCCTATTATAGCAGTTATGGCCATTATGATGCCATGCCATCTGAAGGTATCTGGCAAGGTAGTCTCAGACTGTTGTTATCATTATTATTGTTTGGGAAGCCATGGGAAATGGCTTCCCATTTTGCTGGTCACATTTAGGTGATGGGAAAGGAATAGCAGGAGAAGTGATTTCCATCTGGTGTTCAGTTCAAATGCCCGGCACCAGCTCCATGGAGATGATGGTTTAGCATGTGTATCAAACACACAAGTATGCTATGTTTAAAATCTGGAGGCTGCTTGCAACAATCACTGAATAAATCAGCTCATTATGAGTCACAACAAATTGCCTGCACTCTGTCCTTGAACAATCTTTAGCAGGAAAAAAAAATCTTAAACAGCATATTTTAGAGAACTCAAAAGTGCCCCCAAAGCGGTAGAAGCTGCATCAAGTTTCCAAACGTGGAATCGGAGGACGCGAAGCATAGGCAGATTTCTCAAGTAAGAATAGAGCCTTCAAAATAAGATTTCATGCTCTGTGACACTCACAAATCAACAAAATAAACAAATAAAACATTGACTTCCTTGGGAATTTAGTGTTTTAAATGAACATTTACAAAGGGAAAGGCCTGAGCCGTAGAAACGGCTTTTTTTTTCCAGGTATTTTTTCAGCCCCACAAAACTGTATCTTTCTCCACACTAAAAGATGGCCAGTGGCTGCCTTTCCACGGGTAATTTGCATTTAATTGTGTTTGTGTAAGCCATACATTCCACTCCCAAAGCAGAAAAATGAACCCTAGACATTACAACAATTTGAAACTCCCACAGTCCATTGCCCTCAAAGAAAGATTCCCAGAAAAGTTTTATTGCAACCTCTGTTTATTTTGGGGATCTTTCTAACACACACTAAGCTATTTAGAAGGAGGTAGGAGAGACTGAAAGATGCAAACATAGCACCTCCAGATAGCACTGTCATAGCAGAGGTTTGCCAGAGAAGGAAAAGTAGGCTCTGTTGCAGGGC
>LOJH01022496.1:0-19879 GCA_001685095.1 Ellobius talpinus
GTATGCTACTAAGGGGCCTGAAGCAGGAACATGATTTGTGTTCATGAATTCAGTCAACTTGAGCAACATAGCAAGATTCCATCTCTGAAGCAAGTAAATCAGTGACTTCCTAGTGTGAACTAGAGGAAGGGAGGAGGAATGCGGAAAAGAGAGACAGACACCAAGACAAAGAGAGGCAAACATGAAGAGTGAAGTGATAGAGGGTAACACACCTCTAGGTATTTCAGAAAATAGGTCTTTGAATTTTTGGGAAATAATGGATTACTTATCCCTTAACTGAGTAGAATGAATCTCAAGTAGGAAAACCAAAACCAGGCAAGCCAAGATGCATCATGTTGAAACATGATGGAATGATGCACAGGTCATTATAGGCCAAAGTATGATCTTAAGCAGGATTAACTTGCCCACCAAAGAATTCTACTTAGACCAAAAGTTTTAACTTTTACACAAATAATGAAAGTCAAAAGATGATGGAATAATATATTCATGTGTAGAAAAGGGGAAAAGTCAGCCTAGATTTGTACACACAGGAAATTGAATTTTTTAGCTATTTCATTTTAAGTATTCATTGTTATTGGAGGGGGCATGTACATATGCCACAGCATTCAACTCTGGTATGGATGGTCCTCTCCTTTTTCCTTTATATGAGTTATGGGGGTTGAACTTAGGTCACCAGGCTTGCACAGGTGATCCATCTTGCTGTCTCACTGAGAAATTTCACTGGCTTCAGAAAATAAACTTCCAACAACAACAACAACAAAAATGCATCTTGGGAATAGGCTGGTCTCAGACTCACAAGCCTCCCTCCTATCTTGCTTAAATTCCCCAAGTGCTGGAACTACACACAGGTGCCACTACACCTGAACCACATGTGGGTGCCAGCACACCTGGCCTTTACCTGTCTAAATTAAAGAAGAAATTAATTTTCAAGTGAACCTGAATAAAGAACATGTTGTTCCTATTACAGTGAAACAGCATTCATTTTGAAAGGGAAGTAACTCGAGGGAAATGTCTGTGTTGCAAGACCAGAGACCTAAGAAATCCGTAACTCTGTGAGCATAGCTGAATAGACAGCACAAAATATAAGCATAAGATGTAGAATTTAGGATGATTTAAAAAAAGAAACAATTCCCCTAGTGCACACATCCTGTCCCTCAGAGCACACTCAAGGGGGAATTTAAGTGAGATGTGAAATCAAAATTATCAACTAGCTTATTTTTAAAACATGGAGATTGATTATCTCTTGGACCCAAGTGATCAGAAAGTTCCTACAAAGTGTCAGAGAATTATAACACTACATATAAAGTCAGAATAGTACAACATGAGGAGGATTTGATTATCGTCCTGGCTTTGAAGATGGAGGTAGGGATCAATGTCCCTGGTCCCTGGAAGCTTACAAGGCCAAACGAGGAATCCTACTCAGAGACTTACTGGAAGCTTACAAGGCCAAACGAGGAATCCTACTCAGGACTTCAGCCCTTCTGTACTTCGATTTTACCACAGTGAATTCTACATAGACAATAAATTTTGGTTGACTAAGCTGAATTGTCTGATATAATTTGTTATAGAAGTAACAAGACAGTAATGCAGATACCAAGAATGTAAAGGAAGGGAGGAAGGCACTCAAAATGTTCTAAATCCTAGTTATTTTAGAAGAACCACTCAGTTACTTCCTTTTCTGAAATAAGTACACATGAAAATACGTGGGCGACAACTGAAGAGATAGGTATGGAACTTACTAAACATTAAACTAAAACACAAAATAAAGGTTTTAGGCACTTGAATAAATATAAGGATGAAGAAAACAAAAAACAAGAAAAATAAGATTGAAAAATTATAAAACAAGGTGATAGAAATAATTCCATATATTAGTAATAATAATATGCTATAAATATATTGAGTTAAGAGACTCAATATGCCAAGTTGGATGAAAATCTAAAGTCTGGCAATTGCTACTTATGATGACTTTGAAGTTGAAGAACATAGAAAATTAAGGAACAATTAAACTTGGAAAATGCTAATAAATCATGTTGCTCTTGAAGTATTAGCATTTTCAAAGATGATAACTTCATAATGATAACCAGTCTGATGATATATTTGTGGGTCATGTATCAAATGTTTACAGTATGATTCATACCAGTAGCAAAATTACAGTTGTGGAGTAGCAACAAAATAATTTTATTGTTGGGGTCAGCACAGCATGTATTATAGGATTCCAGCATTAGGAAGGCTGATAGCCACTGGCATAAGATATACATGATCATTTCAGACCATTATACACCTAATAAAATTCCAAAACTCTCCAGGCAATTCCTAAGAAATATCCAAGGAGAATTCCTAAGGTCAATGTCAAAGTGGGAAGCTTTAATTCTTTTCAATAAGTAACTTGAACAACATACTTAACAAGCTTGTTATAGAAAAAATGCATAGATCCTCAAACATATTAAAAACTTTAAAGTGTCATCATTTATAACATAATGCATTGCAATAAATGCAAGAGAATGTTGTCTTGATTATGTGATTAATTCAAACTGATAATCGATAATAAGAAAATAAACCTATTCATTTGAGGATTGAAATTTTTAAATTCATAACTACTGAGCTATGCAATTACCATGGAACTTCAGAAACGCTTAGCATACTTTTATAACTTGAGTGTTGAGCATATAACACTAAACATCGTGTAATAGCGCTAGAGTGCTGATTGCTTGAGCTGGAAAAGAGAAAGATGTGAATATTAATGAGACAAACGTATTAAAAAAAAGTTTTCTTAGAATAACATGAAACAGAAAAGAAAATACAAAAAAAAAAAACTTCAGGGAATTTGTAAGACCTTCAAAAAGTCCAAAAGGAAATGAATTTAATGTATGAAAAGGAAAAACAAAACAAAACTAAGTCTTAGCTGAGTTTATAGAGAATGGGGACAAAATAGGTGGAGCTGTAATTTGAACAAAAGAGATTAATGAAAGGAAAGGCAAAAATAAATAGTATCAAAAGTAAAAGGTGTGATATAAGTATTCTCCCTTTTATCATGCAATGTAACAAAAATTTGCTCTTTAATAAGTTAATACTAAAAATGGCCACCTGGAACTGTATTTTTAATAGTGGGGGCAAAAATTGATAAAAAATGATAGTTTAGCAAATTGACTCAACAAGAAGTAAAAGACCTAAATGGAGTTATCAGAAGCATGGAAGCTGAAAACAGTCATGAAAGAGAGTGGCCAGTGGCCCTTCAACTTCAAGGAGCGGTGCCTGTTCCACCACTAGCCTGAAGCTACACCGCATGGGGCCAGCCATTGGGATGATGAACTGCAAGTAGAATTTCCCCACAGATAAGTCACAGAACCATGGGTTTGCTTTAATTTGTTTATGAAGAAGATCCACAGCTTTCCACATACCTTCCTATGGAAAACTATCATCCAGAAACCTGCTCCAGCCCTGACTCGTAACAGCACAAGGTAGGCATCTCCACGTTCATTTCAAAACCTCCTTGGAGTTTAGCTCGCCATGCTGGATTTTTGTCTCTGCCTGCACAGTTGAAATAAGATAAAAATATTCATGGAAGGAAGTAATTTGTTGCTTTAATAGAATGATATCTTACTAACAAATGTGTCATGTCCTAACTCAAAAATAATATTCACATTTTATATCTAAGCATAATATTGTGGTTATTTACTTATTATTTATATTTATTAAAACTTGTTTCTATTACAAATCCTTGTTTTCAAACAAATTAAGAATATTGCCTGTTGAGGAAGGATTCAAATTTGCTCCCTTTTAACCCATATTTGTATAATTGTATAACATTGACTCTTTACTTTGTAAGCCTTCAAATGGACTTTAGCCAAAAGCAATAAAATTCTAAACTGACCATTATAAATGTCTTCATAATTTCCTCTTGTGGTTGAAGATAGAGGGGTAGTCAGCAGTGCCCTGTGCTTCTCTACCCTCCAGGTCTGAAGTCTTCTAGGGGCAACACCAACACTACCAGTATATTTGAAACCCTGGAGGATATTGGTTTGTTTTTTATTCAGAAATTAATTCTACTGGAACTTTATTTCACTTCATCTTCATCTTTCTATTTGGATAATTATACACACAGACACATTAACTCCTTTCATTCGTTGTGGGGAGAATTGCACTCTGGCTACAGAGACTATATCGTAAGTACTTACTAAGTCATAAGTAGAAAGAAGTGGATTCATTTTAAATTTATTATTCAATAAAATATTATCCCCCATTTGGGACAGATACAGAATTTGTGGCTGCTTTGAAATACCAGCCTATAACCTCATTTCTGTCCAGAGAACAGTACATCCCTTTGAGCTTGACCCTATAAAGCATTTTATTTATTTGCTTTTTAATTCTAGGGTTGATCTTGGTCTTCACACACTCTGGCTGGTTCATGGTGAGCATTGGCAGCTTGCCTCCATAGTCTTGGGGGAGGATGACAAGTAGTGGTTCTCTCTTTGAAAAAGATCTTTACAGTCCACTGCAGCCAGTTTAGATTTTGAAAAGTTTTGCCTGGAACCATGACAGTTAGTGGGGTTTTTCTGTAGTCATCCGTTCAGTGAGAGGGACTGGCATTGCTTTCATTTCTGTTTGGTGATTGACAGGAGCTGGTCCCATACATAAGCTATTGACATTTTCATCGTAAATCTCCTAATGCTTAAGAATAGAAACACTGTTATTTTGACTAATTGACGTCTTTCTAAGGAGTAGGAAGACTAGGAATGACGTTAACCTCCTCCAGGTCTATAATAAGGATCCCAAGCCCACGATACTCATGATGCCACTTACACAGGAATAGAAAGACAGAAACCAAGGAATTGATGGCATAAGGAAGAAGGTTTGTGGAAGGGAGATATGGCTTAGGACTATAAATGGTTCAACTTTATAATTTCAAAGAAAAATTCTTCTTCCTACATTAAAACCACTGAAAATCCCTGACACAAGGATTCGATACAATGCATGGGTGAGGAAGCATGTGTTTGGTTAGTATTTTGTATTATGTATTAAATGTGCTGCCTAACTGTGGATGCTTAACAAATATAAGATTAACAAAGAATGAACAGCAAACATCACAGAACATTTCCAAACCCTTCAAGTTGACACCTCTCATCTCTTTTCTATAGGCTCACTGGAGATAGCTTCCCTGTGCTCTTCATCAACACCATCCCACTGAACATTCCAGACTTCTCCATGGGAACTCCATGCGATGAAAGAGTTCTCATCCTTCCTTGTCACCATATGCTAATATTTAGGGAACACCCACCGTTGCTCCATAGCTTAAGGAATGTAGCACACCCATGCCCCATTTTACTTGCCAACACAGTGACTTTATCAATGCTCTTAGTTTTTCTCCCAGCCTCCTAGCCTCACCTAATTATAAAGCCCCGATTTTCTATCTCCATTCCAATTTAATCACCGCGACTACAATATTCTCTTTAAAAAATCTAATATTTTCAATATTCCCCCCACAAAGTCTTTTCCTGTATAACTCATTTCCTTCATTTTACTCTTTAATTTGTTGTTTCTGCTGTTTCAGGCCCTTAATAAACCCAAGTCTTCTTCAACTCAAGCAATTCTCAAACTTAGGCATCTATAAATATCACTTGCTGATACCTTAGTCCTCCGTGTCTCTGGTGAGAGGGTCTGAGGAAAATCCTGAGAATTTATATTTCCAAAAAGCTCCAGAGGATCTTAATGCTGTGTCATGGAGGAATCTTTTGGTACACTGTAAATATGTATTACTCTTATTGGTTAATAAAGAGCTGACTGGCCAATAGCTAGGCGAGAAAAGGATAGATAGGACTTTCAGACAGAAAGAGAGTGCGGGGAAGAAGGGAGGAGTCATGGGAGTCACCAGTCAGACGCAGAAGAAGTGGGAGATAAACTTGCCATGCCGAAAATAAAGGTACCGCATAGATAAGAACATGGGTTAAATTAGGATGGAAGAGCTAGATAGTTACAAGCCTAGGCTATCAGCTGAGCATTCATAAATAATATTAAATCTCTGTATGGTCATTTGGAAGCCAGTAGTCCCAACAAAAACTCCTCCTACAATGCTGTTAGATGAGAAACCACCCTCTGAGAATCTGTGCCGTTATTCAATATGACACTTAGTCAAGCTCAGTCCGTGAGACAAATACACACTGAAGAATAAGGACTTGGAACTAGAGACCTGTCTTAGTAAGCTTTCTGTTGTTGTGCTACAATACCATCACAAAACAACTTGAAAGAGAAGTTACATTCTGGCTCTCACACAGCTCCGGGCTACAGGCCATCATGGCGGTGGAATCCTGGAGGCAAGAGATTGAAGAGGCAGCCGGTCATACACATCGCCCAGTCAGGAAGCCGGGGGAGAGCCACACTGCAATTCTCCACCTACACAGTTCATGGTCCCAGATACGGAATGGTGACACCCACAGTGGCTAGCTCTTCCCACTACATGAATACAATCAAGCTAGTCTCCTATAAGCATGCCCAGGGACCAGTGTTCTAGAGGATTCTAGATTCTGTCAAGTTGATAGTTAATACCAACCTTCATAAGACCTAGTCTCAAAGTCTATGTTACAGTTTTTAATAAATTTTTAAGTTTTAGAGTAAATTGTTGGGTTAAAAGCAGTATCTCACTTTTTTGATTGATGTGTAATTTTCAGCTATGTGACACTTGCACACAGCAAATGCTCCATGTTTACAGAATTGACTTAAACTAGCCAGGGCTTAAAGTGTATTTCTAGGCCACAAGATGTAGACTCTTTAAGATGTTGTAGTTTTAATTTGTTCATGCTTTGTGAAATAATTTATCAGCACCACCCCAAAAGGGTGTCAGAATCATCACCAAACGGCAATTAACTGCGAGTGAAGTGAACATATCAATAAGGAGTGGTCCTGTGAGGAGTATATTCACATTCAGTTTAGGTCAAAGTGTCAACATATACTACTGTGGTCTAAATGTTGCTTCTTCCACCTAGTCAGCTGTTAGAAGTTAACCTCTGATGTGATGAAGTCTAGCAGGAAGGCCCTCGGTAAGTTACAGTAATAAGAGAGGTGACCTTGTCTCTTTGGCCATGTGGCAGCCACAGCAGCTTCCACTATGAACACCAAATGAGCCCTTGCTATATTCAGGATCTATAGCATCTTGAGCTTGACCTTCCTGGCTTCCAAACTGATGAGAAATGTTATGTTGTTTATGAACGCTCTGCATTTGCTTTAGCTGTGTGAACACAGAGATAGGCACGGAGTGTGGTGAAGCTCCCTACCAACTAGTTTTAATGCTTTCCCATTGCCAGGAAGTCAGAGTGAAGAGTGAGGCCTAACGCCAAACTGCAGTCAGTGCTCAGACTCAGGCAAATGGCATAAAAAATACATAGTATGTTATTTGTGAGCGGCCCACATTTTATTATGAAAGAGATCAATTTATAGACTGGGTGCTCTGTTGGCTGAAATAGGCTGTCATGCGAGGAAAACATCAGGAACTGCCACTCCCGTGAATGGGTCAAATCATGACCATGCATCTCCAAATTCTACTGTTAGCAGGTTATCATTTTAGCTCTCTAAAAACATATAGAACCCTAATAAATTGTGAATACCCATCACTTTCTTCATGTGAATGTGCCTGCAATGAGAAAGAAATATAGATTTAGTTTCAAAAAACTCTAATTTTAAAACAAGAATAGAAGAGACCACAGCTATAAAAGACTCTGATCGATGGTGAACATTCAACCTGAGTCCTAAAATCAACTCAGTTTTCAATTGACTTATTCTGAGCTGCCTCATACTATTTTTTCTCTTTCTAATTAATTAATTTAACTAGGTTGTAATTACATCACTTTCCCTACCCTCTTCTCCTTCCAACTCCTCCTATGTGCCCCCCCACTCCCTCTCAAATGTATGGCCTTTTATTATTTAATTATTTTTGTTACAGAATCATATGTAAATAAATATACAAATTCAACCTCCTGAATATGTTTAGTATTGCACATATGCTCACACACATATATACATACACATGCATATATACATCCATGTGGGGCTTACCACCTAGAGTACTCATCTCTAGGGAATACTAATTTCCCCTCTTACAACAGTTTTTAATGGTCTGGAGCTCTTCAGGAGTGGTGCCCTGTGTTCTTCACCATCTACGTAGGCATGCCAATTTGTTTTGACATGGTTGTTCTGGTTGTGTTTAGGCAGCCATATTATTGAGATCTCATTAGTTTCCCTGTCATATTCAGAATATACAACCTTTCAGTAGACTTCCTGGTTCTCTGGTTCTTAAAATCTTTCCACACACACCCCTTCCATGATGTTCCTTGAACGTTAGGAGTAAGGATTGTGTTGTAGATGTATCGATTAGAACTGAGCCCTGCACAATCAGGTGTTCTCTGCATTTTAACTAGGTGTGATTTTCTGTAATGGTTTTTATCTTCTGTGAAACAAAGCTTTTTTGATGAGGAAGGAGGTCTATATTTACATGTGAGTATAAGGATGCAATTAGAAATCATACTGGCTTAGCCATAGACTAACAAAAACTCCAGTGCAGCCATAAGAAACCTCCTTTAAAATTGTCAGTCAGGGGAGTCCAAGAGATTCCAAAAAACAATGTAGGTTGTTGCTGCCCTTGGTTGTTGTCCAGAAGCATAATCACCCCAGGTGGCATAATTTCATTTAAAATTATATGTATCATGTATAGGTAAAATATAAAATAACATGATTCCTTATAGTTTGTCCATGCATACTTCCTGGGCTTTGACCCTCCTTCCTTCCTCTCCTTTTATACTGACTTTGCACCCTCATTTTCCCATCCCCTCCAGATCGCCTTAATCTTGCTTCTCTTCATATTCAATCTTGTTCTAGATGTTCTCTAAAGATCCCCCTGTAAAACACGAGCAAGCATAGCTCCATCCTGAAGATCAGCTATTCCAGCTGGACTCGAGGTTTTCATATTGACTAGAATAATTATATCACTGAAAATAAAACTTGTAAGCCTTTCTTCCTACCCCCCCCATTATAAATTGTCTTACATCTAGAGGGCTTTCTTTAAAGAGTTTATCTTGTAAGACCACATAGAGGCTAGTGGTTGCTATAAACTGGGACCGGCATGGAGGGAAGAGGAGGGGAGGTCAGGGGATGAACAACAAACAAGTGCGTATTTTTGTATGACAACAATTAAGTGCATATTTTTAAATAGCTAGCAGAAATTGTTTTGAATATTCCCAACATGAAGAAACAATATGTTTGAAGAAGTAGGTATACCATTGACCTTGATTAGGTCATTATACCTTGTTGACATATACTAAAGCATCATTTCATAATATAATTCCTTTGTAATTCAGACAGCGTGAGTCTCCTTCAGCTGTCAGCTTCACATAGCTCCCAGTTTTCTGAGAGACCCTCAGCTGAGGGAATTGCTCCAATCAAATTGGCTTCTAAACACCTTTATGGGACATTTTCTCATCACTAATTGACATATGTGGGCCCAACCCAAGGTGGGTGGTGCCGTCCCTTGTCAGAGGGTCCTGGGCTGTGTAAGGAAGTTATTGAGCAGAGGTCAGAGCAGAGCAATGCCTCTTGATGGTTCTGCTTCATAGTTCTGCTTCGTGGTTCTGCTTTGTGGTTCTCCTTTGCTTCTCACTAGAGCTCCTGCCCTGACTTCCCTCAGTGGTGACTTGTGGTCTGGGAAGCTTGTCGACCCCTTTCCTACTCTAAGTCACTTTTGGTCGTGGTGTTTGTCACAGCAACAGAAAGCAGACTAGAATTCTTAGACAGTCTGTTTCATTGGCATAAAATAGACTAAAACAGGTAATATTTTTCAAAATACCACTGGACTATAGTGTCAGGCTGTTGAGCTTCAGTTAAGATGAGAAGGGGGCAGTTTTTTACTCTCTGCTTCATTTCTGCCTTTTCCTACATCTTAACCTAGAATAATCTTTGTTTCTGTCAATAAAGGGGTTAAATTGAGACAAATTTGCTTGAACTACATCACAGCTTTATTCTTGCAGGCTAGCCTGGTATGTACGGTACCCATGCTTAAGAAAAGATGCCATTACAAGCTTAAACGACAGTTACAATGGAACCATGTTACAACAAGTTGATTTTTTAATCAGGCAGACAGCTTCAGACACCCATTTTGACGAGAGAAAAATATCTGTCAAAGAGGTCAGCTGCCTGTTGGATGACCTTAAATACCTGTTTCTACTGAGTAAGCAACAAAGAATGGTGAATTCGTTCATTTCCCAGGCTGAGCATCTTCTGTGGTAGGGTGGACCCCCTAAAGAGAGCAGTGTGGGCTGCTAAATACAGCATGTATGAAATCTTTAGCTATGGAAATATTTTTTCAATTTGCATTTTTAAGTATTCATTATAGGGATTTTAGTAATGTGCATACATTTGAGGATTAAAGGCATAAGATATACAGCTGGAAACGAAAATATTGCTCAACACACTCAAGAATAGATTGTTGGGAATATTCTTTGAACTTGCGAGTGTATGGTGATTTCTTTGTGTCTCTGGCACCTTTAGTGTGTTCCTTTGTGGATTAGCTGTTTTACTTGACTCAAAAGAACCACTTCCTCTTTCCTATCAAAGACTCTTTCTAGGATAGTTAATCAATCTTTCCTCATGCCTCTGTCTCCCTAAGATATTTGTATTCACAAGAATAGCACATTTTGTTAACTGTATTAGCCATGTACCAGATGGAATCAGTGGTCTTCCCTTTGTGGCATAAACTTTCAAGGTTACATTTAGATACACTGTTTATGACTGGTTCAGAAATGGGCAGAATCTTCTGGTGACATGGGGCACAATGTTCTGGAATCCTCTGAAAGGAAACACTACACTAGAGTTTTTGTCAAGGAAAGTAAGGCCAAGGGAAGAAAGGAACTGGATCACAGCAAATGTGGCTTCACAAAAGAGAGAGCCGAAGACATCAGAATGAAGCCTGTCACAAGGAGAGAGCTGAAGACATCAGGATGGAGCCTGGCACCAGGAGAGAGCTGAAGGCATCAGAATGAAGCCTGGAATCACTCTCTTCCATGACTTCCTTCACCCTTTCAGCTCACCTCTAAGCTATTTTACCAGTCTCACTGTCTCTCTATTTTCCTATGCTTCATGCTTCATACATCTATAAAAAATAGTTGAAGGACTTTTACTTCTTTATCTAGAAAGTTCATCCTTCAGTTTCAGAACTCATATTCCTGTGAAGGTTTAGTCTTCTTTGATTTTTAAGAAATTGACCATGTTCCTGAAGGCCATGTGTTTCTGTTGGGTACAGATTTTGGTTGTGTTTAATTTGGGAATTATTTGGAAGAACGAATATTTTCACTTCCATTCTAGTGCTTTTGGGAATGTACATAACATATACCTTAAACACACCAAGGTAAGTGCAGTAACAGATTTTCTAAGTAAATTTCACAACAAAAAAGAAAATATAAAACTTTTGGACCTTATGTAGAAGTAATTCATTTCTAAATGAAGTTATAGCTTAGGATAAGAAATCATGCTACAACTATAAGACCAAAAAGCAGATATATAATATAATGTTTACAGAATAAAATATTATCCCTAGAGGCATACTTTACACAATGGAACATAAAATATATCTGCTGTTGAAAACGATTAGCTCATTATCTTATAATGGATAGAAGTTATGTAATAATTATAGGATAGAGCACTATTGCTATTAAAAACACAGAATGCTTTGTAATAAAGATAATTATCTTTTTATAAGTGTAAAATCAAATTTTATAAGTGTTCCTGGGATTTAGAAGCTTAGTAAGTAAAATTTAAAAAACCTCCATGCTGGAAAAAGTTTTGTAAAATGTAAAGTAAGGAAGATTGTTTTGACACTCTTGAGCTAAATTGCATTTTCTTGAATGGCTTTTTCATGTGACTGTAGACAACTGTTTCCACATAGCAAAAACATACGATGAAGACTGGAAAACACCTTCTGGTTCTTCTTTCAGTGACTGTCCCTACTTATTTCATCATAACTTCATTAAAAAAAGAAAACCCACATATAAAGTGTTAGTTCATGAATTCAGTGTGATACCCTTTAAGTGAGCTATAGCAGAAAACAAGTCTTTCATATGGGAAAAGTTTAAGATTGTAGCAAGAATACTAGATGTTTATCCAATTTTATTTCCTTTCTTTCATGAAAATACACTACACTCCCCAGACTCCTTTGCGATTAAATACAACCATGTGACTGATTTGTAGACATTGGAACCCAAGGGGGAGAACTGTGTTATTTCTGTACATGGGTCATAAAATCCACCCTACATGTGTCTGCTTTTCGTGTCTTACCTTTTACTTCTCAATTATTTGCGATATAGACAAATATTTAAGGTATGGAAGCCTTATAGTGAAGATGTTAGAGAAGAAGAAGCCACTAAATAAATATTTTTTAACAAAACATGTTATATATTTTATATTCCATTTTTATATAAGCTTAGCCATGGTTAGTAAAGATGAATACCAAAATAAGGTAGATATAACATGACAATTTCAAGAAACACATTATCTTTGAAACACGGATCAGGTTTTAGGAGAATGGAGGGAAAGAGTACTGGGAGAGACAACTAGAATAGGGGGGCATCTCAGGGATGAACTGGAAACCCAGTACAATGGCAACTCCCAGGAATCTATGAGGATGGCTCTAGCTAAGACTCCTAGCAATGGGGGACACAGAGCCTGAATGGGTCATTTCCTGTAACCAGGCAAGACTTCCAGAGGAGGGATTGGGACACCAACCCAACCACAAAACTTTCAACCTAAGATTTGTCCTGCCTACAAGATATGCTGGGGTAAAGGTGGCTCAGAAGTTGTGGGAGTGGCCAACCAATGACTGGTGGTTCAACTTCAGACTTATGCTGCCCACCCCTAACACTGCCTAGAGGGCCAAGACCCAGAGGCTGGACAGCCCAGAAAACTAAACACAACTGGCAAAAATAAGTCAATGAAATGATTCCTAACAATATTGTCTTATACTCATAGATTAGTGCCTACCCTAATTGTCATTAAAGAGGCTTCATCCAGCAACTGATGGAAACAAATGCAGGGACTCACAGCCAAACATTAGACAGAGCTTGGTAAATCCTCCAGAAGGGGGATAGAGGATTGTAGGAGCCAGAGGGGTCAAGGACACCACATGAAAACTCACAAAACCAACTAACCTAGATTCATAGGGGCTCCCAGAGACTGAACCAACAACCAGAGAGCCTGTGCGGGATTGACCAAAGCCCTCCACTCCTAACAGTGGGAGAAGGGTCTGTCTCTGACTCTTTTGCTAGCTTTTGGGACCCTTCTTCTCATACTGGGTTGCCTCGTTCAGCCTTAATACGAGGGATGGTGCCCAGTTGATCTGCCATATTTGATTGATACTCATGGAAGACTTGCCCTTTTGTGAAGATAAATGGATGAGGAGGAGTGAATGGGGCAGAGGGGAGGGGGAGAGGGGCTGGAAAGAAGCAGAAGGGGAAACTGTAGTCAGGATGTAAACTAATAATAATAATAACGATAATAATAAGTAAAAAATATATAGCTAACCTCTGATATTATTTAACACATATCATTAGGCTTCTCTGATATATTATTTCTTTATAAAAATAAATCAGTGGATAAATAGAATTGTATTCACTATCATAAAAATTATCTAGGTTAAGAGGCTAGCAATAAGAGAACTATATTACAAATATTGAAAGCTTTTGAACCACAGTTTATTAAACAGTCTTATGCTATTATTGTATTGTTTCTACTTGTGATTATTGTTGTATGATTCTCCCATATGAACAACTGTCTATTCACTCCTGTTAGGGCACCAAGGATAGACCAAAGAAATTGTTTTACCTAAGTCTAACTTGCTGAACCAATGAGTTGCCAGAAATTGCTTGCAGAGTTATGGTTGAGCATTTCCTTACAGGAGCCTTGGTGGTCTCAGTCAGCTGCATAACCAAAAAGTCCACTCTAGGTGATGACTCACAAAATCCACATCAGAGATTTCCCTGCAACTCGCAGGCAGGTTCTCCAAAGAATGTCCTCTCCCCAAGTAATGTTTAGTCTTCATTCTTTGTTTAGCCATGAGAAAGGTCTGTATAAGCCTTATCATTTTTTTCTGAGTTTTTAAAGTTGGTTGTTAGTTTAGTGAGCAACCATTTTCTTCCAAGAGGGAATGTTTTGAAATAGGACCTACACAATACTCCAACTCTTTCTCTGGCTCTTGCCTTTCTTGCTTCCTTCCAATGATGTTCCCTGAACTTTTCTGGGCATTTACATGACTGATTATTTTCTTCCACTTATGAGCATTGGGCCACTGTAACACAACAATAACCATTAATTCTCAGCAATTTAATTTGCTAAAAGTCTCTGCAGTATTCATCATCCACCATAGAAAAGATTCTCTCCATGAGCAGATACTGACAGCAGGAATAATCTGTGGGAATGTGTGTAAATGTTTAGAAGGCAAGTTGACAATAGTGTCACAGCCATTGGACAAAACGATAGCAGCTGCCTCTCCACCGGCACCTATCCTCTTCTGCACCTTATGTCTTGTGCTGACTCTAGTATTGAACATGGGTTCCACTCTGTACAGTCATCTTAAATCCATGAAGCCGGTAGTATCTCTATGCTCCAGCCTGGTGTATGCTTATCTTGCCCCCAGAGCATTCTGTTTTCAGCAATTGGGACTTAATTCCAGCTCTGCCACATAACCAATAGTTTGCATTGGTGGAGGTACTCAGGGACCTCTTGGTTATTATCTCAAAGAGGGGCAGTTCACCCTGGTATTGGGATTTTTATGAAACAAACTTGTGGGTTTCCAAGAGTTCCTTTTTCAACAAATGTGGGCGGATTTCTACCTTTAGGCTATTTTAGATGCTGCCTTAACAATATAGTCTTTCAGTCACGCTGTAGAGTGGTAAGGAAGGTAGAAGGGCCACTGGAACCAATTATCATTAACCTAGTTTTTTACTTTAGTGCTTCTGACATGAGTGCCTCGATATACTGTTGGTTCCTCCTGGGCACCCATACAAAACACTGAATTGGATATACACTTGATGGTGGCTTTATCCATTGCTTGCCTGCATGGAAATCCTTTTAAGAGTTCTGTCAAGTATTTTTATAGCCCAATGATAGGCTTAGGTTCTACAGTATTTCTTCCAATCCCGTATGGAACAGGCTGACCTGTGCAATTGTCCCATCATACCAACAATCTCTCAAGGCCATGATCAGGAACAGGTTTCTCATGTTTGGATAGCACACAGGATATCAGGATATTTCATAGGAATGTTGGCAGCAGTGGTCATTTTCCAGTCTATTTTGACTCCCCTGTGACCAGAGTTTATATGAGTGAAATGAGTATCTGGTACCTGAGGGCAGATGGCTGATATTTGGGTAAGGTCATCTGCTTTCTGACTTATGAGAGGAATAATGGGCTACATGGAAGACTACCAGGGGCTCTGGTTTCTGCTGAAATCTATTATATTCCCCAAACACTCAAAAGCCAAGCATTTGTTTCTCATTATCTTTTCCCTGGGAACCCAGATAAAACACAAATTTTGTCATATTTGCTTTGAGTAACCCAAACAAACCAGGTCCCATTATCTACTTTTCCTTCTTTTCATTCCCTTCTGAATATGTAGCACCTTAGGCTGTCACTTATACACTGTTATAAATCATTCAGATGCACCAGAGCTTCTCCTATGTCATAAAAATTATGTCCCACCATGGAGGCTGGCCCAACCACTAAAGTCCCTGGTTCCTGCAAACTAGCTCCTTTCTTAACTCATTTCTGAATACTTTATCAGTTCTCCTAGTAAACTGGGCACCAAATTCTTCCTTGCACATATACAGTTCTATTAGAACTGCATCTCATTCCCCTACTGTCCTCCAGTCCTTGACATCAGCTCGCAAGGACCAGGTGTCCCTAAGGTCTCAATGGTTCCTATGCGCCAGTCCATCAGGGATCGATTCCCCTCACATTGCTCAGATTATGCAACCTTTGTCTCAAAGCAGGATGAGTGCACTTTCCCTCAAATTACGCAACAGTTGTTTCAAGAAGGGATAACAAACTATATTATTCAGTTTCTCCACTGCCACAGAACTCAGACTGATCCCGTCCACCCATGTTCCTACAGCCTCATGAGTCAGGTAGGAAGGGCCCTTTCTTCTCTTGTTTAATGACTTCCCCAATCCAGATGCAGATATTCCATGATTAGCATAGTTTCCTGTGTTGGACCATTACTAAGGCTTTCATTTCCTTGATGATCAAGGATTTACTCTCCTTTCTTAAAGGTGTATCCTCTAATACTTATATTTCCTTCTCTCTCTCTCTCTCTCTCTCTCTCTCTCTCCTTGTTGTCTAATTATTTCTACTGGTTCTAAGTTTTGTATTCTAGGAAGAACTACTTAGCACAGATTTAATTTGTTCTCTACTTCATACCTCATCAACTGTATGAAACGGCAAAGCAAACTTTCATTTCATCCTCACTCCCCCCTCCCAATATTTTCTGCCCAATCAGAGGCTAATGCCGTGTATTTCACCTGAATGCCCTTTTCTGTAAATTCCTCCCTTCTGTTGTTGTTTCTAGGCAGTCAGATGAACCCCAGTTGCATATCTTATCATCCACAAGAGAACACACTTAATTGCTTCCATAGCTTGCTTAGGATTCTGTGTCACTTATGGTGCTTTCAGGGGTTGCAATTATTGTCTGGCCCAATAGCTGTTTGTGGGTCATGTCCATATTCATGTGATGGACCCATTTATGAAAGAAGCACACCTACACCAGATAAAAGAAGATAAGCTACCCTAGGATTCCTAAGGATGTGCCACCCACACAAAGGACAGCACTGGTTATCTGTTTCATTACCTACAGCAGATGGCATGCAACAAGATGGGGTATGCCATTCCAAGAAAGCTAGCCCTATTAGAAACACTGCCAAAGACTTATCATCTGCAGAGAAATTAGTATCGATTGCACATGTTATCCACACTGAAGATCATATAACCACTCCTCTGAAACTCATCTTGGGGGCTATTTGGGTTTTGGTTGTGTTGGGTAACTTGCCTTAAATAGTTGTGAGCAGACACCTATTTATTCCACGCAGAGTACTGATGATAGATGAAAACAACCTTCCCATCCAGCTCTAGCTTGTTGAACAATTGAGTTTATAGGGGTTACTTGACGGAAGATGGGTGACTCGGGCAATTTCATCACCAAAAATACTGCCCAAGGACAGATGATGCTAAGAAGCTCCATCCCTGAAGTTCACTGCTACTTTCTGTAGCTCCACCAGAGAGGCTCCTTTTACCTAGCAATTGTTTATTGTTAATACAACCTTGGGGAGGGAACACGAGAATCTTACAACTTTCTTGTGAGTTTCATGAACCCACCCTCTTCTTTCCAGAAGGCCAATTTCATTGTGAGATTTAAGAAAAAAAAAAACAAACAAACTCCAAATTCAGTAGCTTTACTTCCTCTGTGTCCTTGAATTTGTCTGCTTATAGCACAGAGATTCTTCTTTCCTATTGTCCTATATGTTCATATAAGTTTTAAAGAGCAATGGGTTTGTTCTCTGGAGTGGGTTGAGAATCCTAATACTTACCCCAGACATGCCAAGACCATTATAATGATCTCTTAGGAAGATCAACCTACTCCTTTTTATGCGCTTCAACTATAGAGTTGTTCTTTCAGTGACAGCATCAAGCAATGCAGAGGGTTTTGTTGTTGTTGTTGTTGTTGTTGTTGTTGTGTGTATGTTTTAATAAACATTAAACTTTAACATGACTTACAATGCCTTTAGGAATGTCCAATAACTATCACACGTGTAGTGCACATGTGTGTGTTCTTATGATAGGGGAACAGTATAAATTGATCCTGTACTGATTAAGATTTAATTGATCTGATTCAAATCCCACTCTGGAGCTGCCTAAAATCTCAAAACTTTGACTCATTTATGTCTCTTTGGCAGTGACCGTTACTAGGTGGGTGACTATTTTTTGACCTACTGGAATGAATACTTCAAACTTTTGTTTTTGATTTGTTGAGAGATCATGTAAAATTCCTTTAGACTAAGTGGGACTCAAAGTATGTCTGCTTTACCAAGAACTCATTTGTTACTGAGTTGGAGGCAGAGTCTAAAATTCCAAGTTGGAAAGGTTAAAGCAGGAAGGTAAAAAACTGAGGACAGCCTGGGTTACCCAGCAAATGGAAGGGTAGACCCTGTCTCAAAAACAAAACAAAACAAAACAAAAAACAAAAACAAACAAACAAAAAACAACAACAAAAAAACAGCACTTCATTTCTCACAGTAAAAGAACTGGTACCAATTGTATTAAATATCTACTTAGAGAATCTGGGTTGGCTTTCAATCAATTAACTTCCCTATATCATTACACTCTTAGCAGGGCACATTTGAGTTTAGAAGGATTCTGATCCATTAGGTAAGGATTCAACAGAGATTTCTGTGTTTCTTCTTAGCCAAAATTATTTTGTTTTCTGTTTAATTTAGGAAAAGGATGAAATTTTGCATTGGTAACTCAATCCACAAAGTCCATTTTCACTTACAGTGATCTTCTGCAGACCCTCTGATAGGAACATGACTGCCATTTGTGCCTTCTATTTATACAGAGACGCTGTTTTTAGCAGAGAAATTAAATCAAGGTGGCCCGCTTATCAATCGTACTAAAATAGTGTCTGTGATTTTTACCAAGTAATTAACACACATATTCACCCTTGTAAACATTCACTGAGGATGTGCGTGAAATGTTACAGCATACCCACCAATCACTGCAATAACTAACACCATGTTTGAAGAATTAAACACAATGATACCTGATGAAAATAAGCCTAGTGTTCCAATATTACGGAAACTTTAAACTTTTTTCTCAACTGGGATGAGTGGCTGTACAAGTTGGCACCTCCACCAGCAATGAAGGAATGTTCCCCTTGCTCTACATCCTCTCCAGCATGAGTTGTCACTTGTGTTTTTGATCTTAACCATTCTGACAGGTGTGAAGTGGAATCTCAAAGTCATTTTGATTTGCATTTTCCTGATGGTTAAGGATGGTGAACATTACCATAAGTATTTCTTTGCCATTTGAGATTCTTCTGTTTAGAATTCTCTGTTTAGATATGTATACCATTTTTTTGAACTAGATTATTTGTTGATATCTAATTTCTTGAGTTCTTCATATATTTTGGTAATGAGCCCTCTGTTAGATGTGGTGTTGGTGAAGATCTTTTCCTGTTCCATAGGCTGCCATTTTGTCCCATCAACAGTGTCCTTTGCTTTACAGAAACTTTGAGTTTCATGAGGTCCAATTTATTAAGTGTTGATCTCAGTGTCTGCACTATAAGTGTCCTGTTCAGGAAGTTGTCTCCTGTGACAATGCACTCAACATTACTTCCAACTTTCTCTTCTATCAGGTTCAGTGTATCTGGATTTATGTTGAGGTATTTGATCCACTTGGATGTGAGTTTTGTGCAGGGTGATAGATATGGATCTATTTTCATTCTTCTACATGCTGATATCCAGTTAGATCAGCACGTTTTGTTGAAGATGCTTTCTTTTCTCTATTGTATAATTTTGGCTTCTTTGTCAAAAATGATGTCCATAGGTGAAATGGATTTATGTCTGGGTCTTTAATTTTATTCTATTTCATTGATACAACTGTCTGCTTTTAATACCATTACCATGCTATTTTTATTGTTATAGTTCTGTAGTAGAGCTTGAGATTAGGAATGGTAATACATCTGGAAGTTCTTTGATTTTACAGGCTTGCTTCAGTTATTATAGGATTCAGTTACTGTAGTGAAAGGGGAGAAGGCCTGCTTTTCATCCGGCCCAGCTCCCGCACTGCTAGCTTATACCCCGAAAT
>LOJH01022497.1:0-10826 GCA_001685095.1 Ellobius talpinus
GAGCCACAGCACGCAATGACCCCCTTTTAGGCACACAGCAAGTCTTGTTGCCATAAAACCGTAGCATTTAAAGTAAAAGGCCATTTATGAAGTGACCACATTTTGACAGTGCATCAGGAGCCATAGCCATCAAAATAGTTTTCATAAAAGTAAAGTCCCATAAACACTTTAAGTTTATTTTATACTGTGGGATGGATATATTTCTAGGGAAGACAACTTTGTGACTAAAATCAGTACACTAAATGTATATGAGGTAAAATTTCCCCATAATATTGCATCAATTATATTAAAAGGATGTGTAACTAAATTTTAATCAGTTTAGTTATGCTCATGGCTGTGCATTCTAACACAACAAAGGACTCTCAAAATCACACCATGTTTTGTATTTTGCTTTTTGTGAGAATCAATATAATTGTATATTCAACATTTATTCTACGTTTCAGTTGAATTTTTGGCCTTTCTGTTTTAAAAACTCCAGTGACTGTTTCTCTGAAAAGAATACCATAGCTAGCTCGGAAATTTATTTCTTATAAAGTTACCACTTGTTCTCAAAATATTCCGCTCATATAGAAGTACAGTAAGTAGATTATAAATAATATTATCAAGAATGCTTGCTTTACAATAATCGCAGGCAGTGATGATTAGCAGATTAGTGGTAAAACTGTGTAGGCAAGCGGTTAGAACACAGCGAGCTCCAGGAGCGCGTTTACAGAGGAAAAACAGTGCAGAGGCCTTACTTGGTTCTAATCCATAAGTTCATAATAGGCAATTAAATATTTGTTATTAAATCTCCATTTATTCTGCAGACCAGAGTGATACGTTCAAATCCAGTCTTTGGAGTCAGTAATAAGCTTTATATATGAAAAAAACTGACTGCACTCATTAATTCTCATAATAAAGAGTGCAACAAAAACAATAAAATCCAAAGTGTGTGCTTAAGAGATTTGGTGGCATTTAAGGTCTAGACAGGCTTAACTGGACTCTGGAATTAAGACACACCTGCAGAAATAAAATAACACCAAAATTAATATGCATTTATTTCAGTACTGGGTAAGTGTGGCAATGTGGGCAAGAAAGGAGCTTAAGAGTGAAACACCTGTGGGTATTAAAATGGTAATATGCCCCTTTAACATTTCTGTTGCTAGGAACAGTATTCAAGGCTTGGGGAAGACAGAGATTTATAATACCATAAAAGTGTGATTGCTGGACTCTAGTGGCACTCTTAAGTCTCAATAATACTCTCATTCTATAAAAAACAAAATGGATTATACAACTTTCTGTCAAAAATAATAAGCATAAAATAAAAAGTTTCTCATTTGAGTAAACGTGCCGCTGATAAACGACCGTAAGAGGTAGCGTGTCAGCGCATACACGGGACTCTATGTTTGCAGAGGTAGCGTGTCAGCACGTACAGGGGACTCCATGTTTGCAGAGGTAGCGTGTCAGCACGTACAGGGGACTCCATGTTTGCAGAGGTAGCGTGTCAGCACGTACAGGGAGCTCCGTGTTTGCAGAGATCTGAATAACAAGCTCAGAGTCCAGAAGCCAAAATACAATGCCTGGTTTTCATGAGTTGCCATTGAGCTAGAAGACAGTCTGATTGCACACATAGACTGCTTTGTAAAATAAATTGCTCCTGTGAATTTTCCCAGTCCTTGGATAGGGTGAGAGAGGAGTCATAGCTATTATCTGTGCTCTTCAAGTGATAAAATTGAAGCAATGTAGGTTCGGGAGTTTGGGAAGAACAGCTGAACCATGAAATGATAGGGAGTTAGGATCTGCACTAACATAAGCAGCTCTGTATGATACTTTAGCTGTGGGTTACAGAAAATGTATACATTGAAGTCTAACTTTTAAAAAGTAAGTATAATTTCAAGTATAAGAAAAATAAACACTTATTAATGACTTGCCTTAGGAAACACAGCCAAAAAGCATTAGAGCCAGGATGAAGGATCTGAAGCCCAACATCTCTTCCTTAACCTTAAGCATTGTACTAGGCCAAGCTCACCCACTTGCCTAGCGTTTGGAACATGACACTTCACTCAACTTCCTTGCATTTTCGTTTCTCCAGATAAGAATAGCCATGCATGCAACCATTGTGCAGACGAAATGGCGGAACTTCCTAAACATTTGCCTCAGAGGAAATCCATTAAGGGTGTTTTTGTCCCCTCCCTTACCCCTCTGGTTATCACCCAAGGCTGTGAGTTTGCAGCAGTAGTGCCTGGTAGATCCAGTCGCGGGATGCGTGCCTTCCTCCTTCGCATATTTCGTTATACGTCTCTTCTCGCAGCATGCTGGCACAGTGCAGAACTCATGAGTGATTTCTGTCTAGTCACAGGTATTTGTTGAAGTCCCTCTGCTTCAGGGCCTTAAGTCCATACTATGTAAAAGAAAAATGCGCACAGCGGCTTCCTCTGCATCCCCTGGGCACTCATTTGAAAAGACGGCTTCTCCATGTACTCTGGGACAACCGCTGACCGTTCACTGATCATTTTTGACACGTATCAGAAAAGAAGAAAGCTTTTTGAGGGATGCGATGTGCAAACTTAGATAAAACAGTATCTTTTGCAAACAACAGCAATCCTAGGGATTAGTCAAAGTGTACTGCAATTTGGAAACCATGATCAAATCATGCTACAAACGCTTAAGACAGCAGCTGAAAGCATTATTCAGGAGATGTCAATTTGACTTGACTGATTCATCTTGCTTGGGTTTTCTTCGTTACATTCTCACAGGTTTCATTGTTTTCTATGACCTGGAACATATTGCTAGGAAGAGTGTAATTTATGTATTGAGTATGTGCAAAATTAAATTCAAAAACATTAAAGACATTTAACTCTCTACAAGGCAGCAACTTACTAAGCAGCCCCACAGCCAAACATGCATTAAGATACAATAACTTATGTTTTGAAATTCAAGAGATGTGTCTTGATGTTTGGAGACCACCCAAAACAGGATCTTGGTAATTAGTGGTTAAAAGAAAATAATCACTTGTAATCACAATAATCACTTGCTGTAACACTAATAACGATAATATTGCCTATGAGGATTCTTCCAGTTCCAGCAAAACTGAAAGCCATCTTCCTTGGCTAGGGAACAATAGATTCCAGCAGTAAGAACACACAGTGGATCTTTGAATTATTTATGAGATCACACATGCCATTCACATCTGTATGTTAACAAAGGCAAGAATGTATAATAGCATATTAGTGATGTAAATTAGAAAAAGACAATTTTATCTTTGTTAAGTAAAGATTTCTATAAGTAAATAACTAGCATCCTTACAGTGATCTTTTATCCTTCACAGTTACTAGGATTCATTTTACTTCGCCAAGTCAAAATTTGGGATTATCATTTTAGTTGTATTGGTTTCTATTACATTTCACCAATACTGATTAGATCACTAACATACAATATGATACACACAGAAACAAAGACAAGCATTGCTTATAAATATACTCAAAACCACAGGCATGAGAAATCAAGAAAGAATAAAGCAAATATTAAAATCTTAACATTGGGTGATTTATGCTATCATTGTAGCTTTTTCTATTGTCTGAAATTATGTAAAAGTAAAAACTATATGGAAGAAAATCACCTTGCAATCCAAGTTTCCATTTACTAAATGAACCTGAGTTGAGGGGATGAATGAAGATGAGACACGAGATAGTCAGGTAGCCATGGTTAACACATTCCTTACATCATACAGTGTCAAGGTCAGCTTTGGTTTTCAGAATGTTCTGTTTCTAAATTTTGTACATGTGTATTTATCATATAGTATACACTATACATATATATATGCATGTGTAAATTGTTAAGCAGGGTTTATACTACAGTTCAAGAGTAGTTTAGAATCATAAATGAAGGACTAGAGAGATGATTCTAAGAGCACTAGCTACTCTAGCAGAGGATCTGGGTTCGGTTTCTAGAACCCACATAGTCACACATAACCATCTACAACTCCAGTCCTAAGTGATCTGAAGTCTTCTTCTGGTTTGCATGGAAACCAGGCATGGATGTAGTACATAGACCTACATGCAGTCAAAACATATATATATGTGTGTGTGTGTGTGTGTTGCATATATATGTGTGTGCATATCTGTGTATATACATATAGTATATGTATGTATATAAAATTTATACTTTATAGGACAATTTTGTTTGTACATGGTTTTTATAATACACAAACTTTAGTTGTTGTCTGATTCCACTGAATTCTTGAAGGATAAAGGAAAGTTACAAATGTTACATTTTTACCTTTTTTTGGCTTATAAACCAAAGAACAAAGAACAAAGGCCTGTCTGTCCAGTACAGCATTCCTTCTTCCTATTCTATTGGTTCCCCTTTTGTCAACTCTAACATCACTAGGAGGCTCAGTACTTGAAGGATTCAGATGTCCTGGTCACCAAATGAAATTGTCAGATCAACCTCAAGTGTTAGATTATCTTATTTGTGGAGAGGAAGTGCTATCTGAGAAAAACAGCAAACAAAGGAAATCTCTCCCAAATGAGTCATGGAGGGAAAGGAGTCTCCCAGCACCAGCTGTTCTTGTGGCTCTGTTATTAATTGTGAGGATGCGCTTACTCATGTGTTGTTCACGTTTGCCTCTACCACCACCGAGCTTGTGTTATGCTTATTCTAAACTACCAAGCCACCCAGAGAGACACTATGCACCGGTTTAACGTGAGCAGACTAGTCAGGAATGTTGTACTTGTCGGTCAGACGCATCATCTGTTGGGACTTGGGTATTTGCTGTAGTCACCAATGTTTAGACTTTGAAATAAAGTGCAATGCACTTTTTTTTTAAGCCTACGACTAATAGTTAGAAAAAAATACAAATATTCATGTTGCTCCAAGTCTGAAATCTCTCTAAGCTTCATTTTCATAAAGCACATGAAGACCACCCTGGGTTTAAATGTTTTTTCTCATGGCAGTAATCCACGGTGATATCCCAGCATATGCGTCCTAGCTCACAGGCTGCGAGTGGGGGCCAATTGAGATCATGCTTACAGAAAGGGATTCTGTATACTCTAAGGCATAAAAGCAAGCACAAGGCAAGAGACTAGCTGTGATGTTTAAATTTTTTTGACACTGGGTCTTGAGGTGTCCAGATTTGGGAAAACATTATTCTGGTTGGTTCTAGACGAAATTAACATTTGGATCTGTAGACCAAGAAGAAGAGCATTAAAGGCCATACATTTAGAACAGCTTCACCAGGTCCACTGAAGGCCTGAATAGAACACAGAGGAGCAAGCACTGCAGAGCGATCTACCTGTTCGCTGCAGCGTCAGTAGCCTCTCTCAAACTCCGACTCTGAGGAGAGATTACCTCTTCAGCTCCCATAGTTCTTAAGTCTTTACAGTCGGAAGTGATATGCCACTGTCTCCAGGCTACTGATTGCAGGGTTTTTGTTTGTTTGTTTGTTTCTTGACTTGATTTTACTTTGTCTTTTTTTGTAAGATCATGTCTTGTTTTACAGCCCATGCCATTTTCAAAATGTTGGTAATCTTCCTGCCTCGGCTTCCCAAATGTTGGGGTTCCAGATGTGTGCTACCACATTTGGTTCTAACTACAGATGTGGAAACTTGTCGGACTGCAGAGGTGCATGCAGCAATCCCCGCTGATAAATCCACTAATGTAAATACCGTATGGTCTTCTTGTCTGTGGAGAAGCTGGAGTAGCACACGGCATATGAAGAGGCTAAGCTTCTCCATGGATCTGCTCAAAGAATAGCAAGCAAGGATTTGTGGCTATTTATCAGTCGCTGTTCTGACAATATGTATGATCAGTGTTCAGTCTGAAAATGCTATGCCACGCTCCACTACACCCTAACATCCTTATGAGGCCTGAGGATTCTGTGGGGGTATGGGACAAGCCCAGCCTGAGGAGCGCTGACCTTGTTTGTGGGATTGCCCACTTTCTACAGTTTATATTATCAATCCCCAGTATGATTGAAGAGAACACAGAAGAAAGGAAGCAAATTACCATGTTTTAAATCAAGATATTAGGTATAAATTGGCACTCTGCATCTGATTTGCACCATGTTGGTAATGACACCTGCATTTCCTGTTCGTCTGCAGAAGGTATGTTACTGGTCAAGACAATGACCCTTTCCAAATAATATGATTAATAATCACATGTTGTTCACTGCTTTCACAGGCTTTTGTTGGTTTACTTTTCTTTAAGTTTTAATTTAAGGGAAGATTTACATGTCTCAAGAACAAATATAAATAAAGCCATATCACATGAACACACTCTCCATCGCTGGTAATAGAGTGTCGTGATTGTTGCCACCTGGGCCCTTCTATTTCCATAGTATTTTATAGCAAATACAACAGATGAAACTCTCATGCTAGGGGAAAATAAAGGTCTAGGTCAGCCTGCCCTCTAGTGTAGCTTACTGACTTCTGGAGAGGAAAAAAAATGAAAGCAACATGTCCTAGAAGCTGATTGTGCAATTCTGCTGGGATGGCAGCCTGCCATCATCACCAGCCCATTGCATAGCTTTCTCCTCTTCGGGAGTGACAGACTTCCGGCATTAGGTCACATTTCTAACCCAGTTTTGAGAAGAAATGCACTCCAGCCCCATCCTATACCTGCTAAAGCCAGAGTTGCATGTCTGTCCTAGACTGTGGTCTCTGCTGTTCACTCAAATTTTATGATAACAAGCAAAGAAAGTAAAAGGCAGACTTCTGACTACAAGCACTCAGGGCTTTACAGAGGGCTCTCCACGTGGGGTATTTGGTCAGAGCACTGGTACTTGTTTAGAATGATCTTTCTGAAGGAGCCTGTCTGCATGGCTTCTTGGCTGTCCTTTCTGAATGGGGGCTTGCAGCTGAATGCTCTGAGACTGGAATCCCAAGTCCATGTTATCAGAGAAGCATCTTTAAGATTCTGTTTTACCAATCCTGTACAATAAAAGAACTTCGGGAGGCATCAAAATCCCTGACCTCAAACTCTACTACAGAGCTACAGTACTGAAAACAGCCTGGTATTGGCAGAAAAACAGAGAGAAGGACTAATGGAATGGAATAGAAGACCTGGATATTAATCCACACATGTACAAACACCTGATTTTTGACAAAGAAGCAAAAAAAAAATATCAAATGGAAAAAAAATATCAAATGGTACCTCTTGAAACTGAAAAGCTTCTGTAAAGTAAAGGACGTGGTCAACAAAATGGAAGCCTACAGAATGGGAAAAGATCTTTTTTAAAAGTTATTTTAAACATATAACTGCAATGCTAACTTAATTTCTAAAAGACTTTTAAGGTTTATAGTTATATGTTCACTTGGAGCACTCAGAATTCCTGTTTGTTGGCTGCCTTTTTTCCCTAACCCATTAGCACATGTTCTAACATTATTTGTCTACGGGGCGAGGCTCTTCTATTTCTAAGTACCCAAAATTCAGAAAATACTAAATGCTAACCTTTACAATATAGCATTAATCTTTAATATTGTCCATAGATACAATTTAACTAAGTTGTGTGTTTGCATAATAAGTCTACAAAATATGTCTTCTTTCTAGTCCTATTGTGAAAGCATTAGTATACTTAGGCTATTTGCAAGGACTCGAGTGATGTAACAGCCTCTTGAGAGCACCATCGCTAATCTTGGGCACAGGTGTTTCCTTAAGTCACAAGCTGAGTTCCATCATGGTAGGTATATAAATATAGTTGTGTTTTCTATTTGTTTTTCTATGGTAATAATATAACCATAGCAAACATACAGGCTTGAGCATTTAACAGTACACAATCAGATGACTGAAAGAGACAATATGCAGCAACAGACAGACTCCCAGGAAATAAAATACCTGGATGACAGTTGTCCTTCATTCTGGAATCTTCATTGTGTCGTATGTGTTAATTATGGCATGGACCAAGATTAAATCGGAGGTGTCTGACTTTTCATTCCCAAACAGACTTTCTAATGTTATCTGTGCCTTTAACAGCACATCTGTGTGTTACGGTGTACTTTAGATACAAAACTTACCAGATCAAAGTTTGCCAATGCAGGCACAATGTTACCCAAACATTGTGTTCTCACTGACTCTGGTTCCTATTCTAATCCACACCCATGGCGTGTTTGCCATTTACTGTACTGATTTTCCAGCTTGTTTTCTTTGCTCAAATCTCTGAAAGACATTATGAAGTTAATCACTGTCATACAAAGGAAAACGGAAGATTGCAGACTTCTTGATTAGTGTTTTGCATATTTTTGTCATAGAATTTCAGGAGCATGTGAAACTCACTGGTTCCCTATCAGCGTTTCCCTGTGTGCCTCTAGTTTGCTGACATGTGATTTTTCAAGTCGTTTTTGGAAATCTGAAACCTGTTAGAGATTGCAGATGCCAAGCTCTGCATGGCTGCTATAGTTCTGGCAGAGTCTGCTCTTTTAAGACAACACAGGCAACAAGTAGAAATCTGCATTCTCTGATGCTGTTCTTAAGTCTGGGGATGCAGAACATTTACGAGGACTTCTAGGCTTCCCAGTTCAGCCTAGTCTTGTTCTTCCCTTTTGCTCAACAGAGCATGAAGGTGAAGGTATTCGTCTTGAAACCCACAAGCTTACTCGTATTATCAGCTCCCAGTATGAATATAGCTTTGTCATCAATATAATGTGTGGTTCTTTTAGCTAAAGCTAATCATCTAGATGTCAAAATAGGCAGCAGGAAAAATGTTTCTGCCGAGATGAACAACTGTTTGACAACTTTGAACTCCAACCCTGGCCAAGTCCCTTAGTCTTCATGTTACTTAAGTCAGTTTGTAATGAGGAGAAGAAGGGGAATAAAGGAAAATAGAAAATAAACTGCAAAAGAAGTGCAGCTAAATAAGCACAGAGATGAAAATGATACAACTGACTTCAGGCTTGGGAAAATGGAGGCATTTGAGGCCTTCAAGCTGGAGTATAAGTTTAGTGGAGAAAAATGGAAGAGACAGAAGTGGGGCAGGAATATTAAAACCACATGTGAAACAATAAGAAAGAAGCAGAAACTTTGAAGAGCAGCCAGAAGTTCAGTGTTGTAGATGTCATGTGTGGTAACACCACACCAAAGGGATGGAGTTGCTAAGGTGGCTTGCAGCTAGATTCGAAAGGATGCAAAGAATGGAAAAGGAGATCTGTGCTACACCAGCAAGCAAAGAGGAGATACAGAATAACTCCCAAACAGACAGATGACTCTGCAGATATAGTCAAGTACAACAAGTGTGCAGAGAACATCATACTACCTGAGCAAATGAAGTGGGATTTTTTTTGGTTGGTTTTGTTGTTTGTTTGATAGTTTTAGAACTACCTCTTTTTATTGTCCCAGGAACTGTTTCTATCAAATGTATTAGAAGGGACAGCAATTCTGCTGGCACAACACTGTGGCTCTTGAGGCACCTTTTAAAGCAGCCTAGCTTTTCCTGTCACGTGGCTCCTAACACGATTTGTCACCTGCTCTTACACAACTGTTTAAAACGTTTGATTCCTCGTGGTGTATCTTGAAAATACTGGATTCCAATAGCTTTCAAATAGTATTGATCCTTTGTTGATGCCACATGTCCCAGACAGAGTATTAGAGAAATGTGCCTATAGCATGGGTTCTCACCCTTCCTAGTGCTGCAGACCCTGTCACACAGCTCCTCGGTTGTGATGACCCCAACCACAAAATGACGTCATTGCTACTTCATAACTGTAATTTTGCTACTGTCATAAATAATAATGTAAATAACTGATATGTAGGGTATCTGATATGTGACCCCTGTGAAAGATCATTCACGCCCCCAAAGTGTCATAGCCCCAGCTTGAGAACCACTGCTCTAGTAGGTTCGAGTGGTATGGGCAGGTGGGCCGTGCTGAAGATGCAGACACTGAATGACCAGGGGCTTGTCATTTCATTCCACCATTTAGAATTTTATGATCACAAATAGAAGAGCTCACTTTCCGTGGTATCCTCTCCTGAATTCCTTAGTCCATAACCATTACACTTCTAGAATATGACTCATTCCAACCATTTGCACATCAGGAAGAGCAAGAAGAACAGGTGAGGGGCCATGGACAGAGCTAAAGTAGTTGTCACATTCATGCACGAGGGTCTATGTCCCTGATCTACCCTGGCAAAAGACACATTTGATGGAATTCTTTATTTGTACAGAAAACTAAGCAGAAGGGATATCAGTTAGAAGGACTGCAGGCATTATGGGACAGTGGACCCTAAAGTCCTCAGTTGTTTTAAAAATGGTCATCCTTAAGCCGAGTAGTAATGGTGCACGCCTTTAATCACAGCACTTGGGAGGCAGAGGCAAGCAGATCTCTGTGAATTCAAGGCCAGCTTGGTCTACAAGAGCTAGTTCCAGGACAGTGTCCAGTGCTCCAGAGCTGTCTTGAAAAACCAAAAAGGAAAAAAAAAGTGGTTATCCTTGATCTCTGAAGTAAGCCCCCCTGCCTCTAGATGGATTCAAGAGCCACCCTGGGTTCTAGCAGTAGGGTAGCCATAATCTAAAGGATGTTGGCCATCATTCCTGGCCAAGCACCATAATCAGAACATGAATAGGCAAAAGTCAATGCATGACTCAAGCATGCTTGGCAATGGATCAGCACCGAGAATTCATCCCATGCATTCTGTGGGCAGAAATTAAGTTTTTTCGTTGCTGTGATAAGGCGTCATGACCAAGGCAAGTTGTAGAAGGGGGAGTTTATTGAGGACCCTAGTTTCAGAGAGCGAGTTCATGGCCATCACAAGAGGAGGGGGGAGTACGGTAGGAGGCAAACAGGTGTGGTACTGAATCAGTAGCTGAGAGTCCACATGTTGAGACGACATTTTATTACAAGGCACAGAGAGGGGTA
>LOJH01022498.1:7092-19878 GCA_001685095.1 Ellobius talpinus
GTTTCAGTAGAGGGCCCTAGGAACCAGATGTTCCTTCTCAGATAGTGGGTCATGACTAGGAGCAAAGCTGCAGGCGTCAGCAAGTTTCAGTAGAGAGCCTTGAGAACCAGATGTTCCTTCTCAGATAGTGGGTCATGACTAGGGGCAAAACCGCAGGCATTAGCAAGTTTGGCCCAAGCTGCAATTTATAATTTTCCATCTGCCCTGAGTTACAAATTTCTCAAGCACCAATTCTGGTGAGGGTCTTTCAGTTTTTGGGGTCTCCAAGCTTTTACTATGGGTCAAAGACAGGAGACTACTGCCTTTTCTACAATATGGATTGCAAACGGTGCTAATGCTAACATATCTAAAACTTTTATCTCTTATTATAAACTTCAGGGATTCAACTTGAATCCACCTCTCACAGGTCAAACAAATTCCAGATAAATACTCCTTAATTCCCCCACTTGCCTATTCCTGAGAGTGGGATCTCTTTTTCTCCCCTTTTCTGGGGGCTCCCCTACCTCAGTCCAGCAGATTTTAATCAATTAAAGACTGCAAACTGCTCCCATGTGGCCTGCACTTCCCTAGTCCCAGATGGTCCCACAGAGCCTGGACAGCTAGTGAGACGGTCTGCTCTTCCTGGCTTTCTTGGATTCCCAAAGATGTCGATGGCCCGCAGACAAGAGCAAGCAGTCTAAAGACCTCCTCCCTCACCATCAGCCCTCCTTATTTCCTTACCTTTTATAATAAACAAAAGGGAGGAATATCAGTCAAGTAAGAATATTAGTTCCCTCTTCCTCTTTTCAAGTTTCCAATGAGCTGAGTTGCAGGGAAGCAAACCTGTCATAACTGTGGGTGCTGAATCCAGGAGGCAAAGCTCTTAGGTGTGGCTCTCTGAGGGGCGGCTCTGGAGGAGCTCGCAGTGAAGGGTTCCCTGACCACTTCTCGCTGCAATTCCTTGGTGTTCTGCCATACCTGGAGCAGAGCCCACACCTCACATGGTCATTTGAGACAGAAAGTCTTTTCTCTCCTCCTCTACCTTCTGCTGTTAATAAATCTATGTGCTCTCATCAGTTTCTGTTGACCAGGTTTTTGGCAGGAGGACAAACCGAACCGATTTGAACGCGGTTGGGTGGTAGACATGCAGGGTGAATATGCAGACTCTTCATGATGACCTGCCTGCCAGAGTTCTAAACTTGCTTTGGACGTCCTTCACCCTGGGAACCGCCCCCTGGTAAACAGGAATTCTCTGTAGGAAAATAAGTCACTCAGTTTCCCTTAGGTATGCATGCATTTGCCGGTTCACCTGGCTTCTGGATCCCCAGTAGAGAAATGGAGATTTGAAATTGCTGTGTCTTGGTTATTGTAAAGAGAGTTTGCTGTGCATTTCATGGCGTGGGGTGGTGGTGGTGGTGAGGCACATTTACATATAATGTCTTAAATGTAAGGTGTTAGTGTGCGTTCTATTATAGACAGGTTTTTTTTCCTTTGTAGCTTTGGATGTTCAATATATTTTAGAGTACTGAAACCCACAGATGAGGCATTCTGAGGTGAACATAGTAAAAGAATTCTTTTTCTGCTTTTTTCTGCTCTATTTTTCATGAGGTGAGATGTGAGAATGTAAGGTACAAGTTGAGTGCTTTGTATTAGCATTAAAATTCAGGGAAATCTTGCATCTTATAAAGTACAGAAGAATGAAGGAAAGATTTTCTGACAAAGGGGAAAAGAGCTTCTCCTGGAGGGCAGATGATGGAATGTGGCCTCTGACCCCTTTCCACAGACTGAGAAATAGACTTGCCAAGCAACTGGTGTGTACTGGGGCATGTGTCCTCAGAACCAGGGGACTGGCTGAGAGAGACCAGAAGAGAAGGAGATGTGATTGATTCCACAGGAAAACATCCCAAGGCTGTAGAAACTGCTATAGAAATAACATACCACACCCGGGAGAGTATCTGTGGGGTCCAGGCCACAGGCGTGTCTGATTAACCCGATCTCCTTCTTCATTCCCTAGGAAGTCAGCATCCCCTCTCTCCTGACCCCTACCTTAGTCCACACCTGCACCCCCTCGGCCATGTCCAGTGCACTTGTTAGAAATCTGGTTACGTTGCCTGGCAAGCAGAAAGCTAGAGACTGGAAATGAAAATTCTCTTTGTCCAAACTGTCCGGTGTAGATTCCATCTTGTGACTCCCAAGTCATTTGCCGAAAGTGCAAGGACAAGCACAATGAATCTTTTATTGAAGGTCAAATATTGTTCTGTACCTCAGTTCCCAGTTCCCAGAGTGCCCTATAAAGGTGGACTTTGAATTGCCAGCTCTCTTCCCCTCTTTCCTTCCTCCCTCCTTCCCTCCCCCTCTTCTTTTCTTTGTTTTCCTTCCTTTTATAGCCCTTTGAATTAGGCTGTGCCATCTGACAATGGCTAGGTGTAGATTCCTTTCAGTGGAAAGAAAGAATGTTCCAAATAGTCCTTATGGTTATGATCTTTCCATTGGATACACAAATAGCACTTTGGGCAGCAGCAAGAGACACCAGCACGAGTGAACTTGAAGAAAGCAGGAACTTACTGAGAGAATCCCCAGTGTTCTCCAGGGTTCAAAGACAGCAGAGTGCCTGGGCATGCGAGAGAAGCCAGACATGCGTTAGCAAAACCCAACTCTCCTTGGGGTTGTAGACCCCTGACTCGGTGTGAGCTCCAACTGGCATCTGGGCTTGGTTTTCTCTATTTAACTCCAGCCTGCTTTGGGTTCTTTTGCGGTGATAAACAACATTAACAATGAAAGTTGGGGAGGAAAGGGCTTGTTTCAGGTTATAGTGTTGATTCCATCAAGGAAGGAAGCCAGGGAGGGCAGGAGCTGAAGCAGTGCTCACTGGCTTGCTGCCTCTGGCTTGTTCTGATATCTTTCTCAACAAGTTCAGACCTATCTGCCCAAGGACAGTGCTGCCCACAGTGGCCTGGGCTCTCAGATATCAAATAGAAGTCAAATTGGGACAATCCCTCAGGTGAAGTTTCCTCTTCCCAGGTTTGTCTAGGTTTGTGTCAAGTCCATAGCTGAAGCTAATGATGACACATTACTAGACAGCACATATTAAAAAGGGAGCAGGAAAGGCACTGTTTCTTGAATCCTAAGCTAGAGTGGCCTCTGACTCATTCCCTCGTATTCAGTTGGCAAGGCAAATCACCTGGCAAATCAGAGTCCCCCAACAGTGGGACTGAAAAATACTATTGCTTAGAGCATGAAGCTCAGTCAAGTGTCATGACAAAAGGCATGGATGTGGATGGAGCAGATCATTCAATCTCCCACAAGACCATCCTAAAGGAATCTAGGGAGGTAATGGCTATCAGATAAAAGACTGTCTAACTGCTCCTTTCTCCCTCAGAAATCAGGCCACACGGCTCTCGCTGCTCTCTCCGGGACAGAGTTGATAAAGTGTGCTGTGGCCGTGCAGTCTCTCTCCCCCTCGCCATTGGGAGCAAGCCCAGCACAATCTTGAGCTCCAGCTTGTCTTTATAACTTCCTAGCTCCCAGCATGGAGGCTAGGCCATGCTATGTCATGTGGTATTTAGTTCCATCATCCCCTTCAACCTATGGGAGTCAGAAACCTCCTATGTCTTCTAGAATTGAAGGGAAATCGGTCTCTTTCTGTTCAAGATCCCAGCATGGCTGCCTGTGGCCATGGTACTCTGTCTCTCTGGATACTCTGGGATTAAAGGCTGCTTCCCTGTGTATCTCTGCTATCCTACACAAGGTGGTTATTCACCCAGTCCTTTCTGGAATCAGAGACCCTCTTTCTCCATCATACAGCCTCTGGAGGAAGGCTCTTACTCCTAATAAAGGCTCTTCAGGAGGTTGAATCCATGTCGACTCCTTTCTTTTCTAAGTTCTAGCAGTGTCTAGAAGAGTTATGATATAAGGCAAAAACATGTCTTCAGTGACATGATGACATTTATCACTTGTCTCATGTGCTGTTTTGTGAAAGCCTATGATTGATGAGGTGTGGGTGGAAGAGCTCCAGGGTGAGTGGTGGAGAAAAGAGTTTCTAGCTTGAGCAGGTGTCTGGAGTTCCTTGGATGGGGGTTAGGAGGGGCTCCCACAGTTTCACTGCCTGTATTTGGGAAGAGGATAACGTGATGTTCTTGTGATCAGCACACGTCTCATGTTGCAGAAGGCAGAGGCTCCGGATTATGGTGCAGCAGCTCTTAAGAAAGCATCCATGGCATTTGGATGCTCAGTTGATGCAGATTTCATCCTTCAAAGTTGCTCTTGATCTTCATTTCAACTCTTGTTGAAGCTAGAAAATAAGGATTATGCTGTTGACACGTACATCCTTTGTGGATGTTTGCTTATCTACTCCTGCATTACCAATTATCCCAAAACATAATGGCCTATGGAAAATCTGCTTATATGCAGAGCTTCATAGATTTCAGTTACTATGTTATCATTTGCTATTGTTCCCCAATGGCTGCATATTCATGGCAGACACATGAAGGGGCACTGATTGACAGCTGGAATCTTAAACCATGTGTAGGCTCCATCACTTGTATGGTTGGTGTTTAAAGCTCACTGATGGCTGAGACCTGCCCTGAGGTCTGTTGGTTGGACCATTAGTGTGGAAGAGATGAATCAATGGAAATGCTTGAAATCCAAAACATGGATGCAGCTACTTCAGAAATAGAATTGGTCACAGTCACAATAATGAGTGTCACTTCTACAAAGGTATCTCTGCCACACACTCAGACTCTGGTTTAAGGTCCTAGACTATGACAAGGGCTGGGAAGCCCATGACAAAGGAGCAGCAGGTACCATGCCATGTTTACTTATTTTTGTAGGTGCCCAGAACTTTATTCATCTTAGGCAAACACTACCACTGAGTTATACCACAGGCCTCCATGCTTACTTCTGTGTCTTTATCAAGTGTTTTCCATTAAGGTTCAAACACTGATCCCTTTGGCAGTTATAGAAATGCCAAGTGTTGTCCAAAGCATGAGGGTGTTGTTTAGCTAGTTCCTCCAATAGGAGGAGATAGGAGAAAGAAGGATCTTAGGACTCAAGATGCTAAAGAAACTTGTGAGGCTCAAGAAGCTTAGGAAGTTACACGATTCACTAGGCCCCTCCCCGAGGTTATAAAACCAGGAAGCCATTGCTAGGAAGAGGAGACTTTTCAGTGCAGCTGAAACTGGGCAGGGGCCTCTCAGGATGAAGTTTGGCAAGTCCTTACACATGCCTGGGTGGACTTTTTTGATGGCGTGGATGTCCTTGGATTCCCTACTGAGCTCTATGTAACCCCTCACCCAAGCATCTATTAGTTATTTCGGTAAATTCACTGGTTCATAGAGCTCTGTTTAGGGAATCTTTGTATGGTCTGTTGGTGCCCTGTCTAGGGTGAACAGATCTCAAGAAGAGTCGTGTAGCTGAGGGTCTGTTCAAAGCCAACCTAGGATGAATGCAGGGTTCCGACTCTTATAGCAAAGACATGGAAAATATTTGTTACAGGGCAATAAGCAGCTGGGGACAGGGTATACTCTTTAGGGAATGGTTCTGTGGTTGGTCTGGGGATACTGAAGGCAACTACCTCTAGGAGAGAGAGAGATGCAAATGTGTGCTTAAATGATGCACAGAGGTAATTTTACACTGCTTTCTGTTTTCAGTGGACTTGCCAGGTGTTTTATTAAGCTACCATAAAGCTTGACTCTGGATCAGACACTTGCCCACATTAAGAGAACAGAATAACTTGTGCACACGCCTATATAAATGTATCAGAGAGCAACTGTTCCAAAGAGGACCTTCAAAATTGCTGTCAAGGAAATGTTCTTGCCTCCCACTGATGAAAATGGTAATCTTTTTGCTTTCTGGAATAGCAGGACTGAGCTGTTTCTGAGAGTAGCCCTGTCTGCCTGAGGACAGAGGGAGAGATTTCAGGCTAGATTTGCAGTGACAGTTAGGTCCCTGCTGGTCTTTGTCACAGGAACAGTAGGGAGGGAATGTGCTCTCTGCTTGAAGGAAGGGATTTGTTTCTGAGGACTTGCACATCACTTCACTTGTGAAGTCTTCGAAGCAGAGTTAGTTGCCGTCTTCCTTCCTATCATAGCCTTTAGAGAGCCTGCAGTTATACTCCGTCATTTATTTCTTCTGTCTCATTTTACCGTTCATTATATATTTCTACTTTTCACTGTAATAGAACAGAATTCTATTTTTCTGTTATACTTTCTAACTTGAAAAATTCTGAATATAAAGAGAAGTTAGAAGAAGTATAGCGCCAAGCCAATTATTTTTATTTAAATTTACTATGCTGTCATATTTTATTTATGTTGATAGGTGTGTATTTCTCTAAGCTGTTTAGATGTGAGCTATCTTGATATGTTTTCCTAAGCTACTAAGGAAACTCCTCAAAACCAAGGACAAACTATTGAGCTTGTCATACCAGCTGACCCTTGGGATGACGGCAAGTCTCTAATGACACCCAGTGAACCTTCTGCACTGTTTCCCCAACTGAGGGGCGGCCGTGTCTCTATTCCTCCTTGTGCCATAGTGTTGAACATCACATTGTGGAGAACTGGGAATTTTCCTCTCCTGGGTCTGCTGATGTTATAGAATTTCATTTCTTTGTGGAATTTAGCTTTTCCAGCAATTCCAATACTTGTTTCATTAGGTTGTTTTAATTTTTACGTAGTCTCCTTTTTCTGTTTTTCTCTACTACTGTGCAGCTAGTGTCATTTTATCGCCACTGTGATAAAACACTTCCTGGAGGAAGGTTTTATTTGGTGGTAATGGTCCATCAGTGTCACGGTGAGGAGTATGGCAGAAACAGGAATGGCAACTGGAACCCGAAGTGAGAGCCAAAGGCTCTCATCTCAAACCACAATAGGAAGCAGATAAAGTGAACTCAAAATGGCCAGAGTTTTTAAGCACTAAAAAACTGCCCACGGTGACATACTTTCTCCAGCAAGTCCACACCTCCTACGCCTTCTCAAACAATGTCACCAAGTGGGGGTACATTATCCAAATTAGGTCCTTCTTACCTCTGAGAACCCCAGTATCCTCATTGAGGTCCTGCTTATTACCTTTGAGAACTCCAGCATCTCTGGTGATGTCCTGATCACCTCTGAGAACTCCAGCATCTCTGAGGAGGCCCTGTTCACCTCTGAGAACTCCAGCATCTCTGGTGAGGTCCTGTTCACCTCTGAGAACTCCAGCATATCTGGCGAGGTCCTGTTCACCTCTGAGAACTACAGCATCCCTGGTGAGAGACTAAGACAGTGGTATTGGAGGCTATGATGATAGGGCTGTTTTTAATCTGTATTTTGATTGTTCATCCAGTGAATTAATGCAGCAATTTTCTTCTTGTCTGCCTCTAGGCTGTGTTTCACACTGAAGTATTTTTCATTGTGAAAATCAAAGTAAAGCAGATTGTGTATTCATACCTCGCCCCCATTTTCAGCTCTGGTTGAAGTGTTGGTGGTGATGGAATTTCAGATAAATTTAGATGTGTGGGTTATGAATGAATTTTCTCTCCCTAGAATTCCCCATTCTCATTAGTGGGAACAACAGAATTACATGTAATAAATAAAATGACCAAAGAATTTAAAGAGTTTGTGCCTACATAAGAAATACTTATTATAAAGAATAGGATCTATCTTTATTCTGAGATGCCTTTCTGTTTGAAGTATTTGCAGCTCAATCCATTCTTGAGGAAAGATCCCAGGCTCTTCCACAGCAACCTTGTCCATTGCCATGACTTGGTACAGAGTGCCTTAATGACTACAGATGACATAGATTAGAAATATTGTATTGGTCCCATTAATATGCCTGCAGGATGTTCTGAGTTATATTACTTCGAGTAGATTGTGCTCTAGCTTCTGTAATGGTTGAGTCAATGACCCTAAGGCTTTCTTAGCCACAAGCTCCAGAATGAAAACACTGGTTAAAAAATATCTGGGACTCTGCTGGATGAGACAGTCTATGCTGGAATAAATTAGTTACTGTTGATGTTTATTTGGTGGGAAAAAAGACAAAAATGAATCCCTGAGATGGTTAAAAAAGTAACAATAGATAGAGAATACAGAATAGAGTGAAAAACTAACCTTCAAACACAAAAATAACATCTGCTGGGTTTTATCCTAGCTCCCCAAAGAAGCATACACAGAAACCCCAAAACAAAAAAATCATCTATCATCATAGTATATATGTGTTAAAGAACATGTTTTACCATATTAACCTGGTTTCCATCTTTAGTGCATTCTACAGAGTATGGAACTAGTAGGTTTTCCACTGTGCAGCTTTCTCTCTTGTATTAGGGACTGAAAGCTAGGAGGGTTTATCATCTCGTCCTCAGCGTAAGAAACATGAAATTCAGATTTTCTACCAAACACTTATAAAGCTTGTGTTTCTAACAAGGAATTCACAACCTTTTATCTCATCCTCCATGCATGCAAATAGTTCACACCCCACCACACACATGTAATCATACAAAGTTGTTTGCATCAATCACACACTACATTCTCAGATTAAAGGGGCTGACACCTTTCCCTTTTCATTCTTATGCACCATGTTTTTAAAGACTAGCCAGCTAAGCCAGGCAGTGCTGGCACATGTCTGCCTTTGATCCCAGCAAGCAGAAGGATCTCTGTGAGTCTGAGTCCAGTTTGGGCTACAGAGCAAATTTCAAGATAGCCAAAACTACACAGAGAAACCCTGTCTTGAAAAACCAACCAACCAACCAACCAACTAACCAAACAAACAAACAAACAAACAAACAAAAAGACTAACCAACTAAGAAAGACTGAGATTGGAGCCCAGCCAGTGTGGAAAGACATAGTCACCACCTTTCTGTCTTTGAGTGCTTGCCCTTCAGAGAAGACCCTCTTGATCAATAGTTAAAGTTTTGCCTTCTTGAGCACTTGTGTTGTAGGCATGCCTCTTTCTTTGTGTCTCCAAACTTAGTTATTTGTTTGTTTTTTGAGACAGGGTTTCTCTGAAGCTTTGGAGCCTGTCCTGGAACTAGCTCTTGTAGACCAGGCTGGCCTCGAACTCACAGAGATCCGTCTGCCTCTGCCTCCTAAGTGCTGGGATTAAAGGAGTGTGTCACCGCCGCCTGGCGTGTCCTCAAACTTATAACAGTAGGTGTCTGGTAGGAAAAAACCTGGCTTTTAGCTCATGATCATATATAATTTAATCAATAGGCTGTGAGTCTTGTGTGGCTAAATTATACACACACACACATACACACACAGCATGTTTCAGGATTAACAATACAATGTTACATCAGGTAAAATGTTGTTAAAGCTTACTTTATTTTCCTTCTTTCAATTAAAATTCACCAGGATAGCAGTGCATCCCAAAGCTCCCAGAGTCAGTTAGGACCTAGCAAACACAGATCTAAGGGTTCAGTTCATCATACAATTTCTTTCCAATGAAAATATGCCTGATCTTCAGCCTAACAATGAAGCAAATTCATGGGAGAAGCATTTCTGCCAAACTGTGTGCTTTTGTAGTTGTCAAGGCTACACCTTCTGTTTTATTTCTTTCATGAAGCCATGATGCCAGTCTTCAACAGGGACAGAGCCTTTCTTAGACCAGATGGGTGTGGTCCAGGGATTTCAAGTATACTCAACTGTCGCTAAAAGCCAACCTGAGGCAGTGGCCCCCAAGTTTGCTGTCTTATACAGAAGATAATTAAGGACAAGGCACGAGAGAGCAAGCAAAACAAAGCAGGCTTCTATTAAGGAAAATTTAGGAAAGATGAGAGAATCCTACTGAGTTGAGAGCCATCCCAAGAGATGGAAAAGATCATTAATATGCTTGTCTAGGGGGGTTTTAAAAATAGGACCTATGCTAGAAACAGGTCAAAGACTGAGGTAATTTTCTCTGAATATATTGGGAACCAAGACAATTCAATGGTGACACATTGTGTACATTTGCTTCTTGCCCAGCCACTGAGATGATTACTTGTGGTTGTTCACTCAGGGGTGACTCTAGTCCGCCTCTGTCCATCTCTGACTTCTGCTCTGATGGCTGTTGACCTTGGGGCATCTGGTGACTCTTGGCCTTGGCTGGCATCTCTCTTCTCTCCTCCAGGTGTCACTCATGTCTGATCTCGGCAGGGTCTGGAGCTCTTAATAAGACTAAACTCTCTGGTCTCATGTTGAGTTTAACCATGCCAGGAAGCTAAGTTCCATCAGAACTACCAGGATGTTCTGTTGTGGCCATTATTGCAAACGTCTTAACTAGCCCTTGTCCGTGGAGCAATTTTGAGTGGTTTTGAGGGTGTCTCACTGAATGGGAAACTCAGTTTAGACTTGGCTGGTTGGCCACCTAGGCAATCTGTGGGGATCTGCCTCTTTCCAAATCAAAGTCTGGTCATCAGGTTTACATAGCACATTTATTGGTAGAGCCATTTCCCTGACTTTCAACCTTCATAGCTATAACCCTGATGTTCCTTTTAATCCAATGTCCATTCATGCTGTATCAGTAAGAAGGGGTAAGAAGTTGAATAGGATTATGGGTTCTTCTTTCATGTAGCTATGATGCTAACCTTGGACAGATAGTGTCAGAACCTTTCCCAGGCTAAATGAGTGTGGTTCCGGGACTTCAGGAATACACAACTGTCACTAAAAGCTAACCTGAGTAAAGTGGCCCTGGAGTAACTCCCACTCTGCCGTAACTGGGTCTTGATAACAGGGCTTAGTCATTATGTCCAAAATAGTTGGAGCATCAGGCTTTGCCCTGTGCTCTGATCTTGGCTCAGAGTGTGTATTGCTGACCAACTGTAGGTCTTCAGGCAATCTGACCAACTGTAGGTCTTCAGGCAATCTGCCTATATGTCCTTCTTGCCTACTTGTCATTATTAAAGGAGACTCTTAGCACCTTTCTGCTGCTTCTTTCTGTTTCTGAGCATGCCTTCCCTCGTACCTTGGGTCTCCTTACTCTCTGCAGTTCCCCTTCCCCACCATGGCCAATGGACTGGCCTCCATGCTGGTTGAGTCATGGCCATGGCTTTTGTCTTTTCTTCCCTATTCTCCTCCTCTGGGCAGCTACTGAAATTTACAGCTTGTCTGCTCTGGGTTATTTTCTTTTAAACCCTAAAAAAATTATCCTTGGAGGGGGAAGAAAAAAGCCTGAGAACAAGAATCTTGGAACTCAAGTTCAAGGATGTTACCTCCCCATCTCTCTTCTGTGAGGAGTCATAACACAATTTTTAATTCCCAAGAAAGAGGAAATCTTGATTGTTTTTGGGAAGCCCTGGGATAGGAACACAATACAACACATATTAAGGTTTCAGGATAGTCATAAAAATAAAATATTTCATATGAGTTCTATTTGGTGTTCCTTACAAGAGAGTGCTTCGTCCTTTGTAAAGTTCTGTGTGCACCTTGACAAACACTCATTTTTTTTGGCAGGGATTTTTTCGGTCTTTCTCATCCTTATGAGAACATTCTTTAGTCCTTTGGTAGACAAGGGAATGCAGTTGTGAATGCCATGTGTCTTCTTGTGTGGCTGTTTTTCCCCCATGGCTCAATATTGTAGAGCATATCAAGGCAACATAACTATGCATGCCCTATGTTATGGAATATTATTTTAACTAGGCAAAGATGTGTTACATTTATTTATGCTGCAGAATATTGTTCTGTGTAAAGGTGTGATACTTTTGTTTATGTGGCATTTGTTTAATTATCTAAAGATGTGTTGATGTTTCATCTTGCCTGCCTGAGACCTGATTGCTCTAATAAAAAGCTGTGTGGCCAATAGCTAGGCATGAGAGGGATAGGTGGGACTGGTGGGTAGAGAGGATAAGTAGGAGGAGAAACCTAGGCTCAAGAAAGAAGAAGAAGAGAGAAGAACATGAGAAAGAGAGGGAGATCCTCAGGGCCAGCCAGGTAGCCACCAGCTAGTGACACAGAGTAGGACACATAGAAATAAAGGCAAAAACCCTTAGGCAAAATGTAGATGAAGAGAATAGGTTAATTCAAGTTAAAGAAAAAAAGCTAGCCAAAAATGAACATAAGCTAAGGCTGAGAATTTATAACTCATAATGAGTCTCCATGTCATGATTTGGGAGGTGGTTCATGGCCCCAAAACTTAAAAGCCTGCTATAGCCATGTGCCTTCCAGGATAATTGTTTCTTTCTTATAGCTCAGGTTGCTCAGGAGTCAAGGGAACACAGTTGTGTATGCCGTGTGTCTTCCAGCATGGCTATTCCTCAGTGTTGTTGAGTAGGTCAACAGGGAACAGAGGCTGGTTTGAAAGAAGAATTAAGGCCTGCTGGTCTCCAGAAATTTTTTTCTAATCAAACCCTTTAGTTTTCTGAACAAAAATGATTTAAATGTTTTTCTGCTCTACTTTAGATGCTATCCATGTAATAGTCTGATCGTATATGCTATGTATAATAATATAACAAAAGAAGGTGGGTCATGAGATGTACAGTCTTAGAATAATGTTCCAGAGTCAGGTCAGAGGTCAAAAATATTAGCATCTTGTAATGTGTTGGTAGAGGTCTCTGTCCTGCCCTGTCCTGCGGCTATTCAGTCCCAAAGAAGCACATAGAGATCTACATTAATTGTAAACTGGTTGGCCTATTAGCTCAGGCTTCTTATTAACTCTTATAACTTATATTAGCCCATAATTCTTATCTATGTTAACCACGTGGCTTGGTACCTTTTATCAGCGAGGCCTTCTCATCTTGCTTCCTCCATTTCTGGATGATGACTGCAGACTGACATTTTCCTCTTCCCAGAATTCTCCTGTTCTTGTCTCTTGCCTCTACTTCCTGCCTGGCTACTGGCCAATCAGTGTTTTATTAAAATAATACAA